>KL271910.1:6097-44032 GCA_000699545.1 Podiceps cristatus | reverse complement strand
ATGCCCCAGGGTGAACCCCACCATAGGAGGAGCGCAGTCACGGTGCAGGATGAGAAAGCAGGAGGTTTTGACTTGATGTCCCTCTGCCCCACCGTCCCTTGGCATAGGCTGTGCTGGCAGCATACGAAGCTTTCGTCCACAGCCCGGAGACGCTGACTGTCGCAGCTGCTGGGATGGCCGTGGCCGGGGGGGGGGGGGTTTTTCCCGGCAGCCCGCCTTGGCCACCGCCCTGCAGGAGCACAGCCAGAGGAGCCCAGCCTCATCAGTCTAGCCTGGGCACGCTGCTGCCGGTAACATGTGGGTCTCAAATTCCGTTACCAGTTCCTGTATTTTTTAAAATAGATTTTTTGTTTTTCTTGCTGAAAAGAAAAAATGCCAGTTTCCTTGCACATAGCTTGGTGAGCGAGCTTGCCTGTCGGGACCAATCAGTCAGGTGTCCAGCTGCCACTGGAGCCATGGTTTCTGGATCTCGGGGCCTGAGCTGAGGCACAGGAGGAGTTGCAGGAGCTGACTCAGTCAGTCACTGTGTTACATGAGGGAGGGTCAAATGTGCAATATGTGCCGGCTAAGCCCAGTGTGCATTCCTGTGATTAACTTCAACAGTCAAGCAAACCATACCACTTCTAGGGAATGCTCAGGTCACCTCTTTCTATAGGAGGCGCAGGGTACTAAGCCTGAGAGTCTCCAGGAGTCTCATTATGAGGCTAATTGCATAAACCATGCCAGGCCCAGCAGGTGTATGGGAGCACTGCTCCTTCCCTGGAGGCCTGTCAGTTCTCCATGTGGCTCACCATGAACCCTGTGCAGATCACTTTGGGGTCAGACAATGCCGCAAGCACCCAGACCTTCCTCAGTGCCTCATAATTACATCATTGGCCAAGAAACTCGTTAGCAGCCTCACAGTCTGTGTGAGTGCTGTTCCCTACAGGTGCTCTCCGTGGCCTTGAAATAGGTGGCTGCTGACACTTGTTGGCTGCTGCTACCCTGAAGGCCGTAAGAGGCCCCAGGAGTGCCACAGAATGGGCTAGAAAATGCGTGGGCCTGTTTTGTTTAGGTCCAAGAGCTGTAAAGCCTGTATTTCAGTGTGTGGAGGAAAGCTTGTTTGGTGAGAGAAGGTCACATTTGCGCATCAACATGCAGGTGTCAGTCCAAGATTGTAGACTTCATAGTCAAGGGTGCTCAAACGCAATCCCAAATCTACATTGTTGTCCAGCTCTTTTTTTTCAAGACCACCATAACCCCACCATGGGGACATAAGGGTGTCTATCACAGTTTTGAAAAGTGTTTTGGTGAACCACTTTTTCTTTAACAGTGAATATTTTGTATGGTGGCATTTTACCTCCTGATGGCTGCCTTTGCTGGAGGATGGGTTACCCCCAGGGCTGTGCACTCAGCTTCAAGTCCCTCCAAATGTATGTGACTTTGTTAAAAGACAAAGCACCAGGGAAGGATGTCTGGAACGTCTGAGGGACTGAGGGACACAAATCTCATCGCAAGTCTATCAGATTTGAGAGCCTAAGCTACTTTGGGTCTTTTGGAAACATTATCATCAGTAACTAACTACGTTTTGGCAGATATTCTGACTAAATAAAGCTGCTCTACCTCATCCAATTTCTCTACTTTTATGTTGTGTTGTGCCAAAATCGAAGAAAAAAGGCTTGTTAGACCCAAATGACTCCCTATAACATGATTACCGTTACAGTAAAGCCCACTAGATATTTTTGAGAAATAGATGACCAAGCCACAAACCAAATATCTCAGCCTTTAGCCGAAGTAGGGAAATGGAAATGCAACAGTAACTAGGAGCACCTGCTATGTCTCAGCTCAAGAGCTATTCCAGTAGTTACAGTGGAACATTCGAAATGTTAAAGTAGTGACTGGTTTCCCACCTCGTAGACTGCTATGCCAAAACCTTTCACTGTGATCTGCATCTGGTAGGAAAAGGAGAGCGTATGGATTTGGCACATAGTGGGAGACACTGCATGAAACTCTGCTGGCTTTTGGTATACAATTAAAATAACAAGAGTGAACAAAGCTGTTTACAGAGTGCTAAGCCAGCATTTTATACAGCTTATGACAAAACAACAGAGATGTATTGTCTGATGCTTTCATACAGTCTGGAATGATTTATTATATGCTATACATTTAGCATTGCAATGCATTTAATTGTTGATGTAAGTGGTTAAAGAAATGAAAAATGCTGGTTAGCTCATTTTGCATAGGACTCATCAGTGATTGGAACTGGATATTACATTCCCAGTGCAAATTACCAGCATTGGCAAGGCTATTTTACAGCTGTTCAGTGTGCAGTCTACATTGTAATGAAGTCGTGACATGAAATGTTTGTGGAAATGGTAACGAAATGTTAGCTGCCTCCTCCTACTGAATTGCACGTCACAGTTTCTCTCTACAGATTCTCCTCTGGACTCAGTACTTTGAATTAAACCTGACCTTATCTTCTTTTTAAGCCTTTTTTTTTTTGGTTCTCTTGAACCTCTAAATTCCCTAAGGTCTATGGTCTCCTTTTCTTTCACTTTCACCTCTCTTTCTGTTAACCTGTTGATGTCCAGTTGCTGTTTCCTTCCCCACATCCCTCAGATACATCTTTCACTTTTCATGCCTACACAGGAAAATAACCTGTTTGGGTTTCTCCAGGTATTGAAGCCTCCCGGCACCCCCTGACCACATGCAATTCCCCTTTCCCTAGGGAACGGGCAAGGTTGAGCTCCATTAACCTCCTGGATTTCTGCCTTCATCTTGTGTCGCGGTTTAACCCCGAATGGTAGCCCAATATGGTAACCCAGTACCACAGAGCCACTCACTCCCCCCCCACCCCCCACCCCATGAGGGCAATGGCTGACCCTCACTCATACCGGCCATGACGCCCATGGCATGGAACACTCTCTTTGGCCAGTTCAGATCAACTATTCTGGCTGTGCCCCTCCCAGGTGTTTGCACCTGCACATCAGCAAAACCTGGGGAACTGCAAGATGTCCTTGATCGTTCAGCAGCAACCAACACCAGCAGCCTGCTGTCACCATTTTCCTCATACTAAATCCAAAACACAGGAGCTGCTGAAAACAAAACTAGCTCCGTCCTGGCTGAAACCGGGACACCTTGTCAGCCCATGTTTTGATCCTCCGGTTGTTTGTTTACTGACAACTCAAATAGGATCTCATGTCACCATCATCTAATCAGGCCTAACACTCAGCACTGAGTAATACTTGCAAGAATATCTTAAAGGTCCACTTATAGTCCCTTCCACAAATTGCAAGTAAGGGGGCCAGTGTCATGACATTTCGCTACCCCCTCTGACAGCACTTCATAATTCTTTTTCTTCTTCTTTCCCTCTTCAGTTTGGCCTCCTTGTCCTATTTTTCCTTCCCCTTTCCAAGCCTCACTGATAATAGCTCTGTCATTTCCATGCATCCTTGGTTGCATGCCCCCTTTCCTGCCACCTCCTCCACTTTAATCTTCCAGGAACAGCCAAGGTAATGACCTTTATTTTCACACCTGTTCTGAGAATCAAGCCCTGCTCTGCTCCAAAGGCTGTGTGCCACTTGTTTTAGTCCAAATTTTCTGTCTTTTCCTTGGAAACTCGTAGTGGGAGGTTTACAACTTGCTTACAACCAAATAGAGCCACTTACAACTTTTCCATAATCGTAACCAGCAGTCGTTCAGGGAAAGAGCAGACCCGTCAGTCCCATGGGGACCCAGATTGCGCGCTGTCTATCTCTGTCAGGTATGAGCCCATTGCAATGTCCAAGCACCTTCTACACATTTCCTGGATTTATTCTCTGAGCATGTTAGAAGAAAACAAAAAACAAACCTACCCTCCCTCCTTGAAGAAATTGCTGAAATGGAAAATGTTCGGTTAGTCTTGGTAAAAAATACAGCCTCTTCCAGCATTTATTAGTCTTGTGTATTTAAAGATATGAGCACTTCAAAGCAACATCTGTTAGTCATGATTTGTATTTACCACATCCAGCACAATAGGATCCGACTCATGGCTGGGTCATCTGAATGCCGTTCTCAACCCAGGAAACTGAAATACATTGATGTACCAGACTAGTGTTTCTGGGAAATAGACAGCATGGGGTGATTTTTCAACCATAAACCAAAATAATATTTTGACTTTCCCCCTCTTCTTCTTTTCCCTGGGTTTTGGCTACAACAATTCAGGTGAACATACCCCTCCTCAGCCCACAAGGGGAAAGTGACAGTATTTTAAACATTGATCATTTCGGCGGTCAGTGCTGTTGCTGATGTGCCGGAGAGCTTCAGAAGCCCTCCAGCTCTTCTCCAGGAGGGTGCAGGAAGGTGGTCGTTGAAGCCCTATATCATTCTTGGCAGTCCTGTGGTCATGTCTCAGGTCACCAAGGGGTCTCCGTGGCTGGTTTCCTGATACAAACTGGTAATTGAGTTTGGCAAAAATATATGAAAGAATTGAATGAAAGATGTGTCTAAAACTTAAAACTTGTCTTTCATATCCTCTTAGGATTGCTTTGAAGCCTAAAAGGACCATGGCTATCACTCAGCCCAAGTG
Organism: Podiceps cristatus; assembly: GCA_000699545.1. Taxonomy (NCBI): domain Eukaryota; kingdom Metazoa; phylum Chordata; class Aves; order Podicipediformes; family Podicipedidae; genus Podiceps; species Podiceps cristatus. The sequence goes on along the minus strand of KL271910.1, from coordinate 39,486 downwards.
CCTATGCCTGTTTTAAGAACCCTGTGTCCATTTTCTGCAGAGTAGCTTTCAAGTTTCCAGAGGAGAAGAATGAAACCTTCATCATGAAGAAATCTGGAAATATATAGGCACTTTTCTTGGCAACATTACTAGTGATTATCTAGCGTTAAGCAGCAAGACACTGCTGGGTGCTCTGTGGATGTGCGTTTTCTGCCTGAAGCAGCTTTCAGCCTGGCTGGGACACAGACAGAACAGGGCCAAAATAAACACTGCACAGTTGGGCGAGATGAGCTGGTGGAATGAGTGCAGCAAGTTCACAACAATAGTTTGGAAAAACCTTCCTTGTGGTGTGCTGGTGGAGAAATCTGAGGAATGAGGGTTTTTCAGTTCACGAGAAAGAAACTGCTCCCAACAAAGAATATGGAAGTCCATTCAGAGCTGAAGGGGTGAAGGGTCTTTTAGCTGCCAAAGGAAGACCTTTCAGCCAGATAAGGCTACAAGCACATTAACTGCTTGACTGAGGAGAGAGACATAGACTCCGGTAGGAAGGAGGTGGCAGTCAGAGAAGTCATAGATAGAAATGGAAATGGTTTAGACATCAGGAGACATCAGACTTGCTCATGTGCAGAGACAGAAAAAAAAAAAAGAAAAAAAAAAAAGGAAAAAAAAGAAGGGGCCATTAACAGTATTAACAATGATCAGAGAAGAAGAGGGATAGGTTTATGAAGTGGAATATGTTTAAGCTTGGCTAACATCCAGTCAAAGGGAGCACGATAACAAACTACAAATATTTGGAAAGCCGTAAACATTGAGGCAGGCTAGGAACTCTAGAGTGTGATGCATGGGGAGAATAATCAGAAGAAATTGCAAAATACAAAAATATCATAAAACCAAACAAAAAACCCTCTTTGATAACGAGATGTATTAGCCTCTGTGTTAAGGGAATGGGTGGAAATACCCCAGAGTTGAGACCTTTACAAATGGGAAGAGGGTTAAGGAAACATCAGTAAGTATACAATAGAAAATAGTTCCGTAATAGGGGGATGGATGGTGTTTCCCAAGTAAACTTTCTCACTATTTCTAGCATTGTGCATAGAAAATACAGGGCCTCGAAGGACCAGTCACACCCCCCAAGGGGCAGCAGTGGAGCCAAGCCACTTTGGAGGTTGCAGCTGAAGCCTGGTAACAAGCAGGGAGCCAGGACCGCCTTCTGGGCAGCCTCGTGGGCTTCCTGAAAGTGACGTGGCTTACCTAGACTTCATTTTCCTGTTTTCTCTTGCCAAAATCCTGGTGTGACCCACTCGTCTGCTCTGCACAGAGGTCAAGACATAACCAGAAGGTGGGAGGCGTGAGGAGTGCATAGCCAAGAGCTTCATGCCTTGACCAGGTTTGTGTATCTGCAGTGCTCATTATGGAGGGAGAGCCACAGTGCCAATTCATCAAGGAGGAGGCTTCACAGGCTCCTTAGCCTTTGCCTCCCTCAGTAATGCCAAGAGCTGGAGGGTGGTCTCCTCTGAACCCTAAGGGCTATGAGCTCTTAGCTGAGCTCTGATTGGGAAGGGCTCTCAAACAGCCCAACACAGTGAGGGATGTGACAACTTCAGTGAGGGGAAAAAAAAGGAGAAATATCTGTACCAAGACAGCACAAGGGAGTTCTGTTTTTTCCACTAGGCGTTGCTGCCACAAAACTCAGTTACCTGTCACTCACCAAAGGGCCCGTCTTGCTGACGGTCAGCAAGGTCCCAGCCAAGCCGAAGGACTAGCCACAGTCCACTGTGACCCCCCACAGTAGCACCTAATCTCCTTAACGTAGGTCCCAAAAGCAGGCAGGATCTGCTGTGAAGATACCTGAAGGCTCCCTCCACTGACCAGGCTGGGAACTAAGCACTCGTGTTGTGTCAGGATTGCTTCAGGCAGCCGTTAAAATTCAGGCACGAGTTAACTGAATCCTTTGGATGGATGAGGTGCCATTCTGACTTACCAGCCATTTAGGTAAGCAGAGACTATTCGCAGGGCCATTCCTCTGATGTGACCAAAACTTGAGAAGATGGCACAGAGAAAGATCATAGGATCATTAAGCATATAACATAAGGTAGAGTGGGTTTTTTACCTTTCTTTAATGCACCTGTAATTTAAAAAATATTTTAAAATTGGATCTTAGCTGATGTAAGAAACAGACTGAGCAAGAAGAGTTTGCAGATGAAAGTCTAAATCACTGATGATCCCTGTGTTTCTGTGGGTAGTTTGAGGCATCCGAGGTACTCAACGTGGACCCTTCTGAATGTGGGAAGTGTAGGGAATGAAGGAGTTCGGTACAGTTGGTGCTGTGCTGCCCTGACCTCTGTCGATCTTCCCTGAAGACTCACAATACAAGTGGTGTAAAATACATCCTCCAAAAGCATTTTTTATATACTCACTAAACCAAATTTAATACCAGGAGAAATTTGAGCTTCCTAGTTTTACTTTTAAAACTTGTCTCACCATCACTTCCCATGTTACAGTGTAGCTTCTCAGACGGATGTTTATTTTTTGGTGAAAGATAAGCACATATGTATATCTCTAAATTTCAGGAAAAATAAAGCTTCTACTTTAGGAGTAGTCCCCAAGAGTTCTGTAATAAGGTATGAGACTTGACTGACAGCTGACTTCTTTAAAAGAAATCCTAATTTTAACAAAGGGCCAAAGTTATCAACACGACCAACTTGAACAACTGTGAAATCATCAGGGCCATGTTGTCCATGCATCCAGGTACTTAAATGGCAAACAGACGGCACGTTCAGCTGAGGTCTTGGGGTCTGGCTGAGGCTTATGTGAATACCTCTTACGGTATGGAAGCAGAGCTGCTCATCTTTCCCGAGCGTTTTGGCTGTACCGGGCCCACCCCTTGTCATGGTCTGAACTGGAAACCAGCCCTTACAACTCTGGCCTCACTCTGGTCTGCAATTAGCAGAGCCACCTGTCCCAGTGCAGCAGCAGTAGGGCCTCTCCATCCCTCACTGTCCTCTTCATCCTCAGGGTTCCAAAATCCAGTTTTTCCAAAGCTCCCGGAAAGCTGTGAGCTGGTCCTGGTGAAAGGTGTAGCTCTAAGACGGGTGGGCTGGACTGGTCTGCCAGTGAGCTACCCATGGCCTACTGTAAGATTTTGCTGTTCATCAGGAGAGGTCTCCATCACACCATCTGCTGTGACTCCATCCCTGTCCCGGGGTTTGGACCCTTTCTTTTAATGTCAGGATGTTGTTTCCATTGCACGATAGCAGCCAGGCAACGCAATCTGGAAACCCTGCAGGCAGCTCTGTGAGCACCGGGGATGCTTTGGAGGCCTCCAGGCATGTCCTTGCCAATCTAAATAAAGACGGTTGTTTTATCTGGATTTTTAAGTGTTTAATTAAAAGGTGATTCAACAATACACTTACCGTTTTTTGAGTTGGAAGTACACATGAAGTAGATAGCAAGCATCTGTAGATGTATTTCCACTGAAAGGCAAACTATTATTCTTATAGTCAGCATGTAGGTGTGCCTGCCATAACTTTCTAAAACAGTGAGTGACTAACCTTTTCCAAGAGTTCAGTTTTTCTAACCTTCCTGTGAGCTTTTATTTTTTAAGAGATACAGACTTACAGCGCTTATTTCCCAAACGATCAGAAGGCTTATGATGCCACTGCTCAGGTCTCAAACATTAGTAATATAATCCTGTGCTTATAAACTTCCACCAAGACACCCATAACGTGGGAGTCTGGCAAGTAGGCTCCTATTGCACAGCACCCGTTAATGCTCCACGAAACGGATATGCAGAACATTCGCTGTAAAACCTGAGAGCACACCCATTTTGCCTGAAAAACAGACAAAAGAACAGCAAAAAAGAGGAATACAGTTGGAGGTCTGAGCTGTCTGGGGTCTCTGTAGTAAACACTGCCTGCTGTGGACAGCCACTCATAAATGTCAGTGCTGATTTTCCAGATCAGTTCTTCAGCTGGTGTTGCAAAAAAATGGGAGTCACGCCATCAGGCACCAGATGTAGTTCTGGGGCCCAGGGTACAGTGTGGGAAGCCTCTAAATCTAGAACAGAAATAAAACATCCTGCCCTTTGTAAACAGCCATTTGTAAAAATGAGAAATTAACAAGCTACCATATACTCCATTCTAAAGTGAGGAATAATGGAAGTTATTAATTATTCACTTTATTTACTAATAATGATACAGTATGTATTAATATCAAGGGGGCATGGTTATTCCATATACGATTCAGTATTAAAATACATCTCAGGCTGAGATTAAGCTGCATAATCTGATGGCAACAAAAGATAATTTCTGGGTATCAGTATTCTTCCTTAGAGGACTTCTTTAGACCTCATTTTCAATCTCGGCCATGAAGTTGTCAAAGAATTGGGCACGGTTGCAATCTCCGGGCAAAAGCAGCTCAGGACTAGAATGGCAAGGCACTGTTAAAGAAGGGCTGCAAGTGTTTTAGCAGGACTGTCTGGAAAAGAAGATACACAACACCTGTCTACTTTGAACTTAGACTAAGCATTGCTATTTGGTCCTGTATTTTCATGATCACCACATTTCACAAAACAAAATTTTAAAACAAAATTCCTAGCATATGAGTAAGAGATCTGATAGGCATGTCAGGCACTAAAAATGGAAACGCAAATGCAAACTACAGTGTCAATCTGAATTGCCATGCTAGGCCAAGCTTATTTTATTACATACATTCTGCATTCTAAGTACTAATATGTTCATAATGTAAACATTAAGCATACAGAGTTAAAATTCAAGGCCACAATATTTTTGATTGTCCCTTTTTTGTGTCTTTGGTTGGCCGAGATCAACTCGTAGTGTATAAATGCATAAGTTATATAATAATTATATAAAAAGGAAAAAATAACATTGACTTGTATACTTCATTCTGACAAACGCACAGCGTTCGCGACTCGATAAAGAAAAACTGGCGCCCGCCTAACAAAAATACTTAGATGATTTCTGATTTTGGCAGTCAGGGGTTGTCTCTTGTTTTAACCAATAGAAAACAAACTCCCTTAGTAATGATGAGGTTCTAACTGGTAACTTTTAAATATCAAACACAATTCCAGTTTTACTACTTTTTTTTTTTAAGAGATGCATATTCTGATTTCTGAATTCTTCTGCTTTTCCTTTTTTTCCACTTTTTTATTACTACAAAATCAAGTCTGTTCCTCCTGTAATACTGGGAATGGTATGATACTGAGCAATATGTTTCACAAGTCCAAACAAGTGTCTCTTCATAGTCCCAAAGCTACTAAGTTTTCAGTCTTTTCAGTCTCTACTGGTAAAGAAGTTCCTTTTCTCCCACTCTCACCACCTTTGTCCTCCTCTTTCTCCTTTCTGCGTCCTCTGTCAGGTGCAGGCCTCTGATCTACAATCATACACTTGCCCTTCAGCACATTCTCATTTCCAATGTTTGGCTCAGGGTTCCTGTAATACTGTCAAGGAATCTTAAAGTTTTGGTTGTCTTCACAGTTTGAGTAGCTGATAACACTCTGATGAATGGAATGCATTTGATTTTAATTAAAACAATGCTGTTGTTATTTTCCAAATCAGCTTTCACACTAAACCAGTCTCTTTTGTTGATATGTTTCTATTTTTTAAATACAGGTAGGGTTGGTTTTTTTCCCCCTCTTTTTTTTTTTTTCCCCTTTCCCCCCTCTCTTTTGTAATGATTCATATATTGTATGTTAGGTCACTATAGACTTATCCTTATATTGCTGTAGTATAGTCCCAGTTTTGCACTAGCAAGATATCCAACTTTACACATAAGCTTATCAACCTTTTAAGACCACTAGTTTTCGTAGGTTTTCCTTATCATTTCATGCTTTTACCTACAAGAGTCTATTGTTGTTTGGTCCACAGAGTCGATGCCCATATACATTACATTTTAGTATCTTAATACTTCTTGAATAACTCCTTTAACTCCCTACTACGAAGAGTCTTTTTGACACCTATTTTTTAATGTGTTTTTTTTTCCCCAGCCAAACCTTCGCTCGTTTCTTCAGGCACTTTTAATTCGTGTACTCCAATAGAGTTCATTGCAATTCACCAGGGACTGTATCCCAGCCAGAAGTGTCTTTGTTTGTTTTTTCTGGTGTTTGTTTTTTTCCCCCACTTAGTAGTAGGTGCCAAGATGAGAAGGCATATGAGCAGCTGGCAGCCTGGTATTGGGGTAGATACCTCCAGTTGGTGAATTCCAGTATGGATTAGGGGCAGCGAAAAAGCTGGACGATGTTACGGGCAAAGCAGGGGGGTGGGGAGCTACAAAGTTCATCTTCTGAGGGTGCGCATGGTAGGAGCTCATGTAGGGGAGGTCTGACGGGTATTTGTACATGGACGACTCTGGGGGGTGGGGCTGGAGAGCCTGAGCGATTCCGTGGAAATCAAATTTGTAGGCGTAGCGCTTACCATGAACCTTAGTCATAATATTTTTATCATAGTAGTAGCGAAGCGCACGGCTGAGTTTGTCATAGTTCATGTTAGGCTTGCTCTTCCGCTCCCCCCAGCGCCGAGCCACTTCGTCGGGGTCGGTCATCTTGAACTCCCCGTTGGTGCCCTCCCAGGTGATGCAGCTGGAGTTGGAGCTGTCCGAGAGGAGCTCCAGCAGGAACTGCCATAGCTGTATCTGCCCGCTCCCTGCCGGGGGGAACGGAATAGAAAGGTCAGGACCAGAGCCTAGCAATGTTAAGACATCAGTTCTTCCGGGCTGTCACTCAGGACCCTATTAGGAAATGCCGCAACGTCGGTTCCTACTTCTCACTCTTAACTAGTCCCCTCTCTCCCAGCCCTGTCTCATGAAATCCTACAGAGCAGAGATAATGGCAATGTGTCATGTTTTCCCTCATCTGAGTGGCAGAATGCCATTACGTGGAGATTTAATAGTTACCTAATGTCATTCAGTGGAGACAATTGATGGGGAAATAATACAGCGCTCATTTAGGAAACTAATCTCTAAAGTTCAGGACAAACAGCTTTCACTTGCGTAACATTTTGCTTGTTCTCACAGCATTATGTTGCAACTGAATGTTCTCTGCTATGGAATAAGCCTACACAAAATGGAGAAGTTTATAGAGAAAGCTGGGCTCATGCCAAACCGTATCATCCATTTGCAGCGTTTGGGGAAATGCAGAACGGAAACTTATTAGCTTGCTGTTGCACTGCATACAACCATAGGGCAAACATTTGCAAGAACAGTGAAAAGGTCCATAAAATACATTCTTGGCATTGTTCTGTGTCAAATGAGTTTAAATGATTGCTGAAGTTAAGACTTAAAAAGTTGTTGTTGTTTGTTTCTCACTCCTCTGCCAATTCAATCTTAAAAAGAAAATAATTAGTCTGCCATCAGCTTTGGAGAAGTGTGTTGCCCAGAGTTATAGGAACAAAATTTGACCATTTTAGGCAATTGAAAGTAGATTTCAAAGGGCCTTGCCACTGATATTCATGTTAAAAGCTTAAGCATTTCTTAATAAAGCAGCACTGAAATGATGCAAAATACAGCTGAAGCAGCTTGCAAGGCAATCTGTTTCACAAGCACAATGTCAGCAGAATTTGCCAACCAGCTTATATGTGCTAACTTCTAAGTACATCTCTGACCAGGAATCGGTTGGGTTTCTTTTTTTTTTTTTTTTTCTTCCAAACCAGATATGTGGGTATAATAAACAAGCTTTTCTTTAGAAAGCTTATAGTAGCAAATGATAATATCAAGCTAGAGTAGCATCTGAAATCCATTACCAGTTTATACTTCAGTGCAACTGAAACCCATATTCGTTTAAATGATATTTATCCAAACTGTCCTTAATGAATTTCTTCTGTTCCATTAACATGCGTTAAGTAAACAAACAAACAAAAGAATCCATGGTATGAGCAAGGCATGCAAGTTTTAATACACGAAACATAACAAGAGGATTAGTCTTTGAAAATCAATAAACACTTCAGCACTGGACAAAACACAAATTTTTGAGTAAGCAATCCAACATATGTTCTAACATAAACACTTGCCTTCCAAATGTAATATATAGCCCTATGAAAATAAATGGTTGCTGTCAATTTTCTTTTAATGAGAGTAATTCCACCAATTTATAAACACACAAAACATGTTAAAGCACAGGAATGATGGTGTGTAGGAATTCCATACCCAAATGTTAAAAAAGTATCCCAGTCCAGATGATGTTAGTGTCGCCTACAGTAATGAAGGCTACCAAACAGATGCTTGACAAAATTGTAAAAACTAGGGTTTACAAACAAATTAAAGGGTTGTAGGCCCCCACTTCCAGTTAACTTCCAGTGTCACCTGGAGACCCACCACCTTAGGCCATTTGGAAAATCCTGTTCTTAATACTTACTTAATTGCTTTCCTATGCCCTACAAAACTGTTTAGAAAGTAATCTAGAACTGTGCTTGGTGTCACTTGGGATGAAGTGAAAGGAAATGGATGGGGATTTTGGCAATTCCATGCCTTGAGAAGCCATACAATCCTTGTAAGAAGAAACATTATTACTGGGGGTTAAGGAGACCTGCAATGTGGAACCGGGAACACTGTGCCCCGTGGCTGTCAAAGCAAGGGAAACAGGAAGTGTCAATCCATTGTGGCAGATTATGATGTTGATTGTGGTGGTGTACGGCCACAGTGCAGACCCAGAGCAGCAACAGTGAAATCTGCACAGTTCACAATCAGCGTTATTAACTCACCAAGAAGGTTCCGCGTCTTTAGTTAAAATACGCTACAAGTCCCTGTCCACAGTGAGCCCCGTTGCCGCCTTCTTAAAGTGGGAGAACATTTTTGAGGTGTCTAACCCAATGATTCTCTGCAAATAGATTAAGCTTTCCTGTTTTTTCCCTATATATTTTTGCTAGTTTGGGTTATTCATCCCATATTTTTGTATTTGTCAAGGTCAGTGTGGCATTGCATTGTCGATTAACAGAATCTGGGACACACATGACGCAGACTGGTAAGAGACTCATGACCTTCTGGAGGGGTACCCAGAGGCCAGATGGGATATCTTACAGCACTTAGAAAAATCATGATGTTTAGGCAACTGAAATGAACTCCTATTGATACGTGGAGTTCAACTACCTCTAATGAGGCATTTGACTGACTGCATGTAAGTATCTACTCTAGGATGATCTGAATAGCATTCTACAGAAAGCTATATTAACTACATCTCCAATGAGTATCATGGGAAATAAGACACATAGCTCATATGTAGACGCCTACATTAAGATACATAAATTTATGTGCTTTAATCTGTGACCTCAGCCCCACACTTGTGTAATTTAGCAACCTAATCCCGCAACACATTGGGTATCATCAGCGCCCACCGAGTCATGCTGAAGAGTGGTAAAATTGGTCACATCACTTAAAGGTGAAGTGGGGACGCTAGCAGCGAAGAGAAGTCCTCCTAAATCAGCAAAATCCCTTCTCACCTGGATTTGCAAGCCGGCTGCTGGTCGGTCCAAGAATCTGATATGGATCTACAAAATTGTGAAAGAAAGATTTAAAATCATGTAACAATGATGTCCAATATTTTAGGTGTTGCTTTTTAACCTTGTAAGGGGCAGTGTATACCGCCTGATGGGACAGCAGGTCCAACACTGGGGAAAGCGCTTCCTTTCTCTTCATGACAGTATTTGCATGTTTTCCCTTAAAACTGGGTGTGCAAGTGAACAATTGCAAGGATATACATTTGCCTTTTATACTGTATTATTGTGCACAAGCACCTATTCAGTCACACTGTAAATATGACCCAGAAGTATTCTGATTCCTACTTACATAAAGTCCACATACACACAGGTACCCTTGGGTAGTACCAACCCTTGCAGCGTGCCAGGGCACACAGGCACAGACAGGTAACGGGGTGGGAGTCCCCTCCGCAAAGGACAGAGGCCTCTCTTCTTGTGAGGCCACACTTGTTTTCCCCACGCCACTGCTAACTCTTTCTGTGCCAACAGAGCCTCCAGAAGAGGGCTGGGGGTGCACAGCTGAACCCAGTGGTGGGTTGGTTCTTCTTTGTCATTGGAGTCCAGCGAGGGATCCCCTCTATTAACCTTGCAACTAGGGGTTTCAGAAGAGCCACACAAAGCTCATAGCATCTCAATGTCTTCTTCAAGGGATTCCCTCCAGAAATGAAAGCCTATTTTGGCCTGAATTGAAGTACAAACAGGAAAAAGCTGTGACAAAAGTACAAAAGCCAAAGCGATGGGCTGCAAGCACAGCTTGGAGACCCTCAGTGAATGACCCTGTCGCTGGGCTGCCTCGCCTCCGGACAGCTGCTCTCAAATGGCCGCCAGTTTTACAGACAAGAAGATAATCAGGTTACATTCCTTATACATTTAAATAATCTGTGCAGCTCACACACAGCCATTAAACAGTCCTAAGTAAGTAAGTCCTGATCAGTAAGTCATCATCAGTATATTTCTTGAAAAATCCTCATGGCTGGAAGGCCAGATTAGATAAAATGGTCTCTGAGCATACTTCATAGTCAGCAGGCATATGAGTTAATAAGATGTAGTCATGTGCACAGTCTTATTAGCTATAACAAACCCCAGAATAATAATGTGAAAACCATGTGATAAAAACAAGCTCAGAGCCTTCTGAGCCAAGAAGTCCAAAATCCAAATCTCTTTTATTTCTTACTTCTACACTTCTGCTGTTAACAAAAGCCATAACTGACTCAGAATCTCTGTAGTGCTTTCTAGCTACCTGTCCAAGATGCAATCTAATTCACTGTAAGGGATCAGGTCCTACCCCATGGATTAGCTGCTTTGAAAACACAAAATGTACCCATTTCGCAAAACCACTAGTCTACAAACCAGTATTAAACTACTTTCTCCTCGGTTTCCCAATAGACTGAGAATACTTATTTTCCTGTTTAATTTCAGCAGCCTAATTCAAATAGTTCTCTGTATGCTGCAATCTATTTTCATCTCTTTGCTGATGCACATTGGCCAACTGCTAGCATTTCAACTATTGTGGAGTATGTGGTCTTTTGACATCCTTACCTTCCACCTTTGTACCTAAACTGTACATAGATACTTTAACAGCTTTTTCACTCTGCAATGTCATCACTGCCATTAAACATTACTAAAAGCAATTTTCAATGGCCATGGGAGCCTTCATCTCAGATCCAGCTGTAGAGCCAACTCATACACGTCTAGGGATTTAGTGGTCACCAGCTGGAGATCTCATGAGTGCTCTGCCTCTGATATTGCAATTTGCTTCTGGTTGGTAGGTAAGAGCTGTCCTTCTCACCATGTTCAACAAACTTCATCACACCCAGGCATAATTCAAACAAAATGACACCCACCTAACTGAGGACGCTGGTCTTCTGTTTTGGGAACTGTTGAGGATGATGGCTGAGTAGCTGAAAATGGAAAAAAAACCCTTGTAGTTATTTTTTTCCAGTTTGGAAGTTGGTCACCAAACCTGTGATAGATCACAGGCCTGGGACTCCCGCTGCTCACCACTCAATGATGGTCACAATAGGATTTGGCTTTATAAGAGTGTATGGTCATGATGAAGCCTGAGTTGAAGGAAGGATGTGGCTGCCCAGTGACTCCACCCAGTATGGCCTATACACAGCTAACAGGCTTTCTGGCCAAGGCACAGGTAAAAATCCTCCAGAGCTGAATGCTGAGGCAGCTCCTATCAGTTCACTTTAGAGACTATCCAGGTTGCACCAGATGTGCGTTAGGCCCACAGGTGTTAGACATATGCAGATGTTTTTTACCTTTTGACTGAGGACTGGGGTGGGTGTGACTTGTCCATGCTGATCTCCTGGCTTGCTCGTAAGGCAAATCTGCGAAGGAAAAATACACTGATTCACATAGATATGGCATAAATTGTTTATGTCCATAAGGGGCACATTTCTAGGGGACCCATTGGGTTGTAAAAATTACTGAAATAGGAAGGACCGTCATTGTTAAAACTTTTATCATCTTTATTGTCTCTAAAAGTAACAGTACCACATTGCCCTCTGCATTGCTTGTTAAAGGTGCCTATTCTTGTTGGGTGTCTGAACTGCACTGAAATAGCCAGTACAAGTACTGTATAGAGTACATCATTTCCAAAGGCTCACAGTACTCCCTTTGGTCTCCTTCCTCAGCCCAGGACACCAAGGAATGACATGGACTGCACATCACGGACAATTAATGCTAGAGTCTTCCAGGAAAAGTCCCTCAAGACGTCAGAGCTCAGGTTAAGCATAAACTGTGTACCATTACCTCCCAATTTCAGCATGCAAAAATATTTTAAGAAGACAGAGTTTAGTTGATTTAATGTGCCGTTCTTTGTTAGTTGCTGTCATCGCTTGAGATTGATCAAACCTCATAGGTCAAGTTTGACAGTTCCCTTTTCTGTCACCCAGTCACAGGCAGAGATAGGTGAGACAACAAAGTCTTGGTTTTGTCTGAGATTCCTCTAAACAACTGTTGTATGTTTGTGTTTGCATCAGCTTTCATTGCCATCACGCACTTTATTATGTTCTCCCTGTGATATTACCCCTCATGCTTGCAAGTGCTCTCTTCCTCAGATGCACCCTCTGGTCATCATTAGGAATCTAACTTTTTGGGATAACTGATTGCTGCATTTTGCAAATCCTACTTCTTTCTCTTCTACTAGTTATTGCAAATTACTAGTAATTTCTTTTCCTTTACTTTCCCTTCCACACTCCAGTATCCACCCAGATCTTTAGAAACATAACGTGTGAAAACAGTGAACATGCTTAAATGTTGCACATATATACATATTGTATTTCTTCCAAAAAGTGGATAGCTTTTTTCCTGCTTGTTCTATTTAGATAGTCCTTTCTGCATCTTGGGGCAAGCTCCTTAACTTTACGTATCTAAATTTTCATTTGCCTGTTTATTACTTCTATTTCATTTAAATGCTTTAGCATATAAAAATGAAGAAACTAAAATGTAAAAGCTTTCTTCATAAAGTATATGTAGGAAATTCAAGTGTTTATTTTACCTTTTGAAATCTTCTGCAGTTGCATGTGGGGGTTTTTTGGTTTGGTTTGGTTTGGTTTTTGGTTTGTTGGGGTTTTTTTTGGCTGGCTTTAACACATTAGATAAATTGCTGCCAAAATCTGAGAATTAGGTAGCCTGCCCAGGATCTCAGGAAGGTAGCAGTACCCACCTGGTAGAACTAAGTTGATGTAGATGATTTGATTCTTAACAGTCCTTGTGCTTTATTTTAGAAATGATGTTTCGAAATGAAACCAGTTAGGAAGTAAAGAAATAGTCATAAACTGGCTCTGTGCAAAACAGATGTATGTCTGCCCATTTCCAAGTGGCATAAGAAGAAGTAGCAAATGGAAATAAAGTGTAATGTGAAATTCACAACCAAATTGCCTTTAATTTATTTAGTCTGTTTGGCTTCAGAAGCAGACTGGCACTACCAGCACTGTCGTCTCCTGGAATCTTACACTTCAAAAATGTTGTTTTTGCTGAGATGTGCAATTTATTTTTGTACATACATTTGAGTGACTACTGCCTCTTTATCCCTGATTTCTTGAGAACTATTACACAGTCTTGTCCTTCATAAACTCAGAGAAAATAACTTGAATTGCACAAGCGCTCATCTCTGAGCAGAATACTGGTGAGCAGGTGAATAATTGTAACAAGCAGATGTCCTGACCAGGTTGAGATCAGCACTGCTATTAATTGTTGTATTTAGAGACACTTTATGGCCTGAGGACTTTATATCTGGCAAAAAAAAAAAAAAAATCAGAAGGACTCTGGTCATGTTTCCAGGGGTTTCTGAATTCCGCTTGTACAGAGGGGAATAGGCCTCAGCCATGGTCTGCTTGCATGTATCTTGTCCAGTCCTGCCGTGCCTGGCCAGATCTCTACCTCCATGTCAGCTTTGCAAGGAAGATTTTAGTGACATAAGGAATCTATTTTTTCTCCCAGTTCTTCCATTCCCTGCCCAGAAAGACTACAGACAAAAAGGGGAAAAAGATCACATAGAAGGTATGTGCTTGTCATTAGGCTGTGCAACTCCTCTCACACTCTCCTCTCCTCTCCTCTCCTCTCCTCTCCTCTCCTCTCCCTCCTCTCCTCTCCTCTCCTCTCCTCTCCTCTCCTCTCCTCTCCTCTCCCTATTCGTGGGTCTCCAAATTATTAGACACCTGTACAGAGAGGGCTGTGTGATGTTGTGTGTTTTTACTTGGTGGCACTTTCACCCTTAAAATATATTTGGTACAAATTTAGTACTGTGAGAAAACTGTTTTGCCCTTTAACTCAACACATCATAAGATGGTTTTCTGACTACGCCCTCTCCATTAAAAGAAAAATCCAGTTATCAGCCTTTCTTGAAATAGCGCAAAATTCCAACTTCATTCTTAGTTCAGTATTGTGCCTTGATAAACATGTTGCTATCCTAGATAAGCAGATCTGTTCTTATTCATGAGATATTAGTACAACATGTCCCTATCTTGGACAGATCTTTGATGGGAATGCTCCCGTTTGATGAGACATGTAGACAAACCCATACTAGGTCTTCCTGAGCTCCCGATAGCTTCATTGTATTACTTTCAGCTTGCTGAAACCTCATGTTCTGTTGTAAAGGTGACTGAAGAAATACGCCTTTGTCATTGCAGTCCATTCCCAGCCCTGCTCATTTCCTATTTCCTATTGTAGTGCCGCAACAATGGCAATGCTTAATTACTTTCTCCAGAATTGCACCCCACGATTTGGCTAATTCCCATTTAACATCATTTACTCCCCCTCCTCATTTTTGACCTTTTTCATGGTATCAAGTGATCGTCCCCAGGGTCTGCTATTGCTCTCACATGAAGGGCGCTTTGTTACGGAAAAGCTTCTTTGCAGTCTACTTGAAATGTAACATTTAACTAAAAGGAAAGCCACGGGATAAGCCAACAAAATAGTTTCTTCAGAGAAAAATGAATTTCTAAAAAAAAAAAAATCTTTTTTCTTTCTGAATGAAAATTCTGACTTTAAAGATGTTCATCAACTTTCAGTTGTAAAAGATAAAATAGAATAAATCAATACTTTCAAAATCACATGATAGTTTGTTGTAGGAAATGTTTAGTTAGGATACACCAATTTACACAGAAGAATAGAGACATCTCATACCCAAACTAGGGTTTGGGACACAAGAAGGAATTGTGTCAACACAAGAAGATGCTTTTAATGTTGACATAAAGCATTTTGTTCTGTAAATAACATTGTAAATGTGATTTGGATAAAAATGCTTAAATGAAGGACTTCGCCAAGTCTGATACGTGTTTATTTTTAGAACCTTTTACTTTAGAGAAAACTAGTGTTTTATTTTTCCAGCACAAGTCAGGATGAAAAAAATATTGAAATTATAGAATTTCTCATGGGATAAAAAAATCCAGTATTTGTTCAAGCCCAGTGGAAACATACCCATAAAATAGTATTCGTTCACACAAGACTCATTCTAGCCTTTGCCTGAAATCCTCTCAGTTGGCATGGTTATTTCCTGCAGGACACCCAGGTCCCTTTGGTCTTATGTTACATGTTCATTTTTGTTGGAAACTGCTGAGAGCTTCGGGCATTCAGTTCTACATTGCATAGTTGGTAATTGTTTCTATAGCTGTGCTTTGTCTTCTCGTCCATATTCATGTCCACATTCCTCCATGCCATTCAAAGCTCCTGGGTGCTACTATAACCTGTGTCCATGAGGGCCATGTCTGCTTTAATGTTTCATGAAAATGTCTAACTGCTTTTTTCAATATCCGTTCTTCTAATATGGAGACTAAGCAGGTACTCTGTGACATTCTTTATTTTTATAATTATGTCATGTTTCTTCATCCCCAGACCCTGAGTTGAACGATTTCAAAGTTTTATACCTTTCAACATGCTCAAAAGATTTTCCACATTCCCATAGCTTGTTTTAAGCGCTTTCTAATTCTTCAAATAGCCTTTTTGATAAGGGGTGATTCGTGCGGCTTTCCGCACAAGGCCACACTGCTGATTTATTTAATGGCACAGTCAGATTGCCCATATGATCCTCTACCATGTTTCTTCACTTGATTTTTTTTCATTTTGGTCAACAACTAGAACAGTGGCTTTCACTGTGCCATAAATAAAGATGCCTGTGTTAAATTCTTCTTTTATGATTGAAAAGGCTTAATTAGAAATCAGTAAGATATGCAAGTAACTTGTGTCTTACACTGCATTTATCAACTTGTATTTTCACCTGTTAACAAATTGCCAGTTCACTGATCTCTAAATAAGGCTCTGGACACCAGTTCAGGGATACTTTAGAGGAATCTCTGGTTTTAAGTAATGACAAAATCATATGTTATCTCTAAGTTTTATACCATATTTTATTGTGTCCTTTTTCCAATTATTAATAACTACAGATCATGACAGAGATACCATGACTTGAGATGTCCATTATTTAGTCTTTCTAACAGGTTAATTAGCCAGTTCTTGATCTGTTAAAATATTTTGTTTCTTATGATATGCTGATTTAACTTTTACTGTAAACAGTTGTGGGGCACTTTGGTACTTGTCTTATGAAAACCAAATGCCAAATGTATGCATTGGATCAGTGGCTTCCTTTCTATTCTCTACAGTACTGTTAAAGACAAATCTAGCAGTTTTGTTTGAGAGTTTGTTTTCCTAGAAACTGAGCAGGGTGGATTTGATTATTAAATGATCATGTCTGGTAGCTGTTTCCCTATATATTTTAATTTCAATTAACAAATCTGCAGACATGAGTATATACAAGCATATATAAAATAGTTATTCATGCATACTCTCCTGGATTATACCCTAGAACATTGATAAAAGATAGATAAGATATTTGCTATCCAAAAAGCCCTCTAGTTTTAATAACAGAATATCTTTTCACAAGAGCTCAGTCAATTCAAGTGTATGTCCCTTGAGAACACTTGGATGTATGCCTCTGGCTCAGTAATGGTTTTCCTTTAAATTTAGTATTTTGCTGCAGCTCCTCTTGATGTCTTGTAGTACTTTGTACTTATTACTGGAAGAGCAAATGTCCAGAATAGGCATTTTTTCCAGCATCTTAAGTGGTCAAGGGTGATGTAAAGAAAAATTTTAGCTTCATAGCAATGTCCTCATCTTCTTTAATTGTTCCCTTTAGCCTTTTACAAACCAGCACACCCATGATACTTTCATGAGCTTCATACTTTTCAGCAGTAAGAACTTTCTTATGTTTTGATTTTACTTATTTAGTCTCTTAAACTCATAATCATATGCTGTGTGGTTTATTTGCCTCAAACATAAATAAAAAGTAGATAGCAGGAGAAACATGTATCCTGAATTTTTAGCGTACTTTTTCCCAATATACTTCAAACAGCATTATAAAAGAGGACATTCTTGCCTCATTTTACCGACAGAGCTGAAGCACATTGAAAAGTGACTGCACTGGGACAATACAATAGAACCGGTGAACTACTGATTCTTTAGTACTCTAAAGACTAGATAGCGTTGCTTCAAAGACAGAGATATGTGGAAGAAGCAGACATTAAACTGCTCTAATCATCTCACTCTACACAATGATATATATAAAACAGATGTATATAATATGTGTGTGTATTCACAATATAGCCTAATATGTATGAAAAGAGAGTTGAAAAAGAATGACATACTTCAAGACATGAAATAAGTAAGATCACAGCATACAAAAGGTGGTCATTGTTCATACCTGGCCTGGTTGTAATTCTTTGTGTTGCTTCTGGATAAACTGATGTATTTGGGAAAATGAAAGTGGCACCTCCTAAAGAGAAAGAAGAAAACATAACACCTAAAGATTCATTTCCACAGCCCCTAGGTCCACTGGTATTTTCCCTCTTACAATGTGTCTGAATGAAGGCTATGAATAACTATTTTCTATCTTAGGACTGTTTTATACATAAAAGTTAATTCTTATAGCCTTTGCACCTCTGTAAATCCATTCAAATTACTGGATAAAAGTCTGTGCAAAATCTGTGTTAAGAGAGGAGAGAGTCAAGTTCAGGAAATCCCTTCTATCTTCACCACAATCACCTCCACCTGGGCAAGTGATTTCATATCTTCAGAAATAAAACTTCTCTTCATTAGTGCACACACTTCCCAAATATGTTCATATTTTCAACAGAGACTGTAGGCCTGGGTCAAAGTCTATTGGTGTCTGTGGGAATCTTCTCAAAGACGTTGGTCAGCTTTGAGTCAGACCCTCAAAAATCTAATTCTCTTCACAGAGTGAAAAAATTAAAAATATTTTACTTAATATAGAAAATGATATCTCACTTATCTCAGGCATTGAAATTGCTCTAATTACATCAACAGACTTTTAATGACTAGGAATATGAAAAGGGTCATAAGCATTTGTGCAATTACTGCTGACTTAAGAAGAACTTGTTTCTAACTCTTTTGAGGTCCTTTAAAAATTCCACTCCAAAGTTCTTATGCCACCAGAACAAGTAATTTTCCTTATGTTGATGATCAGTATGATATTATTCACACTCCCAATGACAGAAATGCAGACAATCTCATTTTGGTGAAATTCATTTCAAAATATCATTGTCAGTGCACACATTTTGAAAAAGATAACACATAGAACAGCTGAACAACACTTGGATAATTGTATGTGGAAACTGCTTGGCAAATTAGAATCTGGAAAGCCAGAGATGGAAAAGACCATTGAGTCCATCTATTTTTAAAAAGGGCTTAAGGCTTATTCCAAATCCCATCAAAGTCAACGGAAAAAATTTTGTTGCTTTTGGTGGGGTTTGCAGCAGGCCTACATCCCACAATAGGACTTTACATCAAGTGGCAAACATCTAATCTCAGGGAGAGATATTCTAATCTAGTTAATTTTGCTAGGAAGCTCACTGCTATTTACCACAGTGAAAAAGTAAATGAAATATGAAAAAAGGCATTGCAATCCAAGGGGTTTTTTTGTTTTTTTGTTTTTTTGTTTTTTTTTGTATTATCCTTTGTATTATCTTTTTCATTTCTTGTAAAGAATTGTTATTTCTGGTCACTGTAGGTAACTTACACCCTCAGGCATGATCATGCAATATTCCAAACATCTTTAACCAGTACATATACCATACTATATGTACAATTCCATGCCATCCTCTGTTTCAGAACTGCTAGAGCAAGATAAAATTTATTCTGAATTATTTTCATAAATATTTTAAGTCACATCCTGAAGGACAGATGCTTTTAAGTCATGTATTGTATCATTCTCCTACCTATACTCAATACTTTCCTGGACCAAATTAACAGAAGGGTGAATATTAATAAGAATAATTTTACATTCAGATCAGACTTAGTGGAAATTACAACATCAAACTTAGTGGAGTTTCCAGCTCAAGTCCCATATAGCTGACAAATGAGATGAGCTAACTGCCTAAACAGCAATTTTATTGAATTATACAACATATACTGCATGGGAGGGGAGGCAGTCCTCATTCACCAGAGCCTACAGCACTTAGGTAAGCGCTGAAGCACTTTTGAGCTCCACCAACCTTCTGGGGATCCATGGAGTACATCTGACAGTACAATGAGAGAAAATGACAAAAAAAGTCCTCAGAGACAAAGGCCCCGAGCCTGAAGCCCACATCATGTGTCAGGGACCCCATTCTCTTGTAGGATACAAGAAATTGCCATTAAGGAGACCATTTGTACACCATCTGGCCCTACATGATCTCACCTTTTTTCTGTGTGTCCATGCATAAAACTTGCACACAGAGCAAGGAGAGGATACGCTTGTCTCCCTCCTGATTTACCGTTTCCATTTTTAGCAAGCAACCCATAAAAAGGAATCCTGTGCTTTTAGAAGATGACCTATAGCAATGGGAGCAGTGCCAGCATTACCTGTGTTTCTAGCATGCATTAACCGTGGAGAGTTTTGTAAGGCCTTATCAACATCATCTGAAGTCAAATGTGGAAGAGGAGCTACAAAACAAAACAAAAAGCAACACCAAAATGAAAAAAAATTGTGAATTATCTTTTTAAACCATATTTTCCCCTGACAGGATTGTTTGAATGCGAGTCTACTGACAGTCAGTTTCAGTCTGCAGTTTGGAGGGAGGCGCATGGGCTACAGCTTAAACTAGGGCATTCATTTATTCAACATTATGAATGCATAATATTTCTGATGGATTATTGACAGTGTGCGTGTGGAGAAGACTGCACCGCACTGGTGTTGCAATGCTTGTTGTTTTATTCTTTAAAAACCATGTTCACTTTAACTTCTTTGAACTGAGGCAAACCTGCAAAATTTCCTCAAACTTAGATGAAAGCCCTCGAGTCAAGAATTCACTAGTCCCTTCTTTCCCTTTGAAATGCTAGCCATGCACTACAAGTAATTTGCATTAGACGTCAGGGACCATTCCTTTTCCCCATGATTTTACAGAACTTTTATCCAATTCAGTGAAATCTTCCTGATCCTATTCAGCGTACAGCAAACTGCTGTCAGTCCTTAGAATCATGCCTGGAATTCACTTTATGAATCAAAGTTTGCACTCTCATTTAGCATTCTCATCATTAAAATGGAAAGAAATGAGTATGTGACCAGAAAAAACATTAGCACTGAATCCCGTATGATTTTCTTCCTACAGTATGCTGACAAATACGCTGGGTTTCAATTTGATTTTTCTCTGAGATGGATATGTAAAAATATTCCCTAACTCTCTTCTATGATGAACATGAGTGAAAGCCAACTGAAACTAATGGGAATCTTTCCATCAAAGTCAAGAGGCTTTGGATCAGGCTCCCTACTATGTTCTTAGGAAGAGTAACATTTGCAACAGACATTTGACAACCCAACTGAGTGTATCCACACCATTAAATCTAAGACTGATATCAACCACAGATTGATTGTAACCACTACCATAATGACAGAAAACTAGCTTACTCTCTCTGAGGTAGTGTAGGTGTGACAGGAGGATATCTGCATTATAGCTCGGGGTGAGTCTCTGGAAGTCGTCTTTGGTCATTTTACACAGTTCCTTCCCATCGATGTTCTGGAACAACAAGATGTCCACATCTGGGAGACCGTACTCCTTCACCGCCCATTCCAGCCACTGGCGTACATGGTCTGTGCTCCATAACGTAGGATCTGGTGGTACCACAAAGCATAAAATTAGGCAGAGAGGGGAGAGTGCTGATGCACTGGACCAGTACAAACTAAATGTAGACCACAGTCAAATTGGAGAGACCTTAATCTCCTGCTTACTGACTGCTGGAGATACACAAGGAGTTAATTTGGCCTATTGGGTGGAAAGGAGAATAATTGTCTGGGAAAAAATACTAGGGAAGAGCTGTGAGCCCTGTTTATTAACAACAAACCTCCTGCTCTTGAGCTCCTTCTCCCATTTATTTCTTCTGTCTTGCTGTTTTTATGCATTATTATCCCCATATTAATATAGGCTCCTGTCCTTATGCAGAGAATACTATTCAGAAAAGTATTTAAGAGAACCCACTAACAGCACTGGAAATCGTATCTGAACAATTTTCAAAGCTCCCTGTTGAATTTGTATTTTTATTCAAGTGAAACTTCCACTCAAGTCAGAAGTACGGTTTCTTGGGCTAAGTAAGCACTCATGGATTTGGCTATTTATTTCAAAAACTAGAGTGGGTCATATTAAAATATTCTGCACTTCCTTCCCTAGAGTGCTGTGTTGTACTGGTGTACATTGCTAAACCTGTGAGGGTTTTTATGTACTACTTGAAGCACTGGCAAAACCATCTAGGGAAAAAAATAAGAACTAGTCCAGATTTTTAGCAAAACATAAGGCCAAATACCTCGTGTTTTTGAGAGTCATGTATGAATCCTTGATTTTAACTTTTTTTTTTTTTTTTGGCCACTGAACAACTCCTTTTCAATTCTCTTCCATTCTACTTTTCCTTATTCTTGAGTTAGTAAGCACCCATCAACATGAAGGTCCCTAAGGACCTGCAGCACACATCCCCGTAATGGAAGACAGCTCCTACCATGAAGAATTTATACTTTTTGAAGAAGAAAGGTTAAAGCTAAGGGGAAACAAACTCCTCAAGAGTTTGTGCCTTCCAACCTAAATGACTCTGTGATTCTGTGATATCCTGAAGAGTGAGAATAGAGCACACGGGGGGTCAAATGGCTGCACTCTGTCACGCAGAAGTCTGTGGAAGGGCTGGGACATGAGTGAGAGCCCAAATAGCTTTTCTGTGGCCTATTTCAGTGCCATCCCTTCTCTTTTGACTGTTGTTCAGGCCGATCTGAAAGACGTGGGGACCTCTTTCTATGGGCTAGGAACTATTCAGAGTCTGCCACGTGGTTGCTTACTTCCAATCCTTCACCCATTAGTGCCTCCCCTTTTCTTATGCTTCTCTTGGTATTTTAAGCCCTTGCAAATTAGAATATTTAATCTTCTGGAGCTTCAGAGTATTTCTCTGTTCTCTGAAGTGCACCAGAAATCACCTCCATCTGGTATGAAATATGTACCAAACTAGAGGGATGAAAGTCTGGTTGGTTAACTTAGGGTCTGGGTGAGACTGCCCACACCTACAGCAGAGAACTCCCAACAACTACATTCAGTTTGGTTTGAAGTAAACAGCCAAACATGAGGAAATTCACATTTTGATTGTGCTTAAGATTTTTAAAGGCTTCTTATTTCTGATAACTAGAAAGTTACCACAGCTGGAACTGTGAATTTTGCCACATGAGCTGCACACGGCCTACGTGGTAGTCAAACAAAACCAACTGATTTTCACCCGTACATTTCTTCTAGGGACCTCAAAATAGCACAGCTGTGACCATCTTGTTCCTTGAATGACACTCAAAGCACATCTGCAGGAATACACTGAGAATAAAAGGTCTTGCTGAGCTAACCATACTAAGGGTTACTAAAAGACTGAAAAAAGTCCCAACCACCAAGAAGACAGATGTCTTAGAAGAACATTGAAATATCGTGAATATCAGTGTGGTCTGCTTCCAGTTGGCAGGACACTTCATTATTCAGTGCATCCCTCTTCTGCACTTCAGAAGAACTGTCAATACCATTGCAGAGGGTACTGCAACATATTTGTCCACAGGTATCTTGACAAATAACTGAAATAATCACAGCTTGCAAAATTGGCCACAGTTAGTACTCTTGCATATCTTAGCAACTGAAAAACTGTAAGAATATTAAGCAACATAGAAGTAGCAGAAATGTTTCAGATAGGCACATCTCTGCTGGAGAGGAACCAGCAGCAAAACATTCCCTTCTGTTTGCAGGTTGCAGGTCTGTCTATGGTGTGTATATCCAGCGGTTTATGAATACCCATGTGTGTCATGATGGTCTAATGCTTCGACTTTGGAAATAGGCATGCTAATTATTTTGCAAATTGAGGCAACAAACCTTCCAGCAGAGGTTTGTTTGCAGGACAAGGCACACAGGAGTGAATGCCTTCTTGCTCAATTAAATGCTGAATCCCACAACCAAGCTTGCTAAGACTAACCAAGAATTTCTCAGTTGTGCTCTTATATTGCAGTGGAGTTGTCAGTTTGCTTAATAAAATGTTTTACACTGCCCAAACTCAGAGGATAACCTAGATAAATGCTTCTCATGCACTGTTGGATTTCACAGAAGCAATTGTGGTTTTCAAGTGCTGAGGGCAAGACTGCATTGGTATTTGCAGGAATATCATGTGGTACAGTGATCCTTTCTCTCTCCCACACACTCTACACCCAGCTAGTCCACAGTTTTAGGAAATGGAAGTGGCTCTTCATTTGGCCCACTTTAGGGTGAAATACTCCAAAAGAAGCTAGAAAAGTCAGATCATAGAATCATAGAATCATAGAATCATAGAATCATAGAATGTTTTGGGTAGATAACATCTGATTGCCTGTAATCAGCTGGTTCTGCTGCTGAAATGGGAAGAACATGTTGAGGAGGTGCCTTCACTATGGTATTTCTCAGCTCATTCTTTTAATAGCCCTGGAAAACTACTACTCTTTTCTTCCTGATCACCTGTATCACATTGCCACTTTTCTCCAAATCTTAGATAACATTAATAGACCTGGAGGAAATGAGAGTTTTTTGCTTGAAATTTTTGTGTAGAGGGTCTAACCTGCTGGCACAATGACTCTTCGTTCATTGGTAGTCATATTTGGGGGTGGAACGTGCTTCTCCTCCATGTAGTTTCCATAGTTCATCCCAACATTGTCTGAGCCGCTAACCATTTTCCCTCCTTTTGCCACGCTGCAGTCATCAGGAGAATTCCTAGACAGAGAAGAGAGGTGTCCTTCTATTATTATTCTGGTCCCTACTAATATCTTCAGCAAAAAATCACGCGGAATGACATGGAAAATCAAGACTCAAGCACCAGGGTTGGTCTGCCATTGGGAAAACTCAGTACCTACCACCTAATGACTCTGCTGATTCCTTCAGCTGCCTCAGAAAAAATGACCGGCTTCAATGGACTATATATTTATTTTTATTGTCAAAGGACCAGAGTCTTACGTGTCTCCAAACGTACACACACTAACGATTTATTTCCAGAGACTGAGAATGGAGGCTTGTTCATGAGTTTGCTGAGCCTGATGGCTGCAAGTAGCTGTTACTTCTCTTTCCAAACACCTCACAGAAAACTCAGCAAACACAGAGATGCACTTAATGAAAGTTTTCTGAGGGAAAACTATTATTAGTTGTCATTGTCCAAGCCTTGGACAAGGCTCGACTGAGGCTTGGACAGTTTCCCATCTCCACTGCTGTCATTGTTTCATGTGGGCCACACTCAGTTGCACTTTTATGTCATGTAATGTAGACACACTTCCATGTAAGGCCTACAGAAAAGGTGCATTTGCCAAAGCCATGATTCAAAATACCACACGCGTGACTGGAAAAACCTTTCAGCTCTTGACTAGTACAGTCTCCATGGTACTGCAGTCAAGAAATGGAAATCTGCAGAGGACCTGCAACCAGACACCTCTTTAATATTGGCTTTGCTTTCTGAATAGAGTCTTTAGGTTTAACATCCCACAGGGGGTTCCCTAATGGCATTTTAATTGCATCACAGTTTTCTTTCTGGCAGACACAGACATATTTGTCCCTTAATTTAATGTCTACAATGTGTTTCATCAGAGAGAGAAAAATTGTTACAAAAATCAAAATAAGGAACAGAGCCACAGGGAATACCTTTAAATGTAAAGAGGCTGTTTGGCAAGGGAAGGAGGGTGTTAGTTGGGTTTTGGTTTCTTTAGTGATCCTACATTACTAACAAGCTTTCTTTTAGTCCTGCCATTTAACTCCTGAAACTATACTATGGTCTTATTACACAAACAGTAAGTCAGGTTGCAATGCTTCATTTCAGTTCCTTGCAAACCAACTAATTTGCAGTCGGGAGAACTGAGAGTCCCTCCAAGGACCCAGAGTCCCAGAAGCATGTTTCAGGATCTGCCCCCAAACGTGTTTCACCCAGAGCCTATTGCTGTCCCCACGCTGGAAATCCCAGCTCTTGCTGCAAGTGGTTCACAGCGATGTCACCATAAGCCCCCCAATGGTCAGTATAGAGGTGCTTTCCCAGAGAGTTTTGCTATTGTCTGAGGACAAAAGAGGAAAAATAACACAGACTTTGGACCACTGCTCAACATACATCAAAAGGATGTGGAAGGTCCAGTGCCCAAGTGACTCAGTTGGCTGCTCAGCACTAACATGGGTCAGGAACTGAAGCAGTTATAATTCTCACGTGTATTTTAAAAAACAACCAGCTCTTGGAAAGCTGAAAGGATTTTGTATACATCTGCAATACTAAAAGTACATTTTAAGTATATCAGGTTTTTTCTACGCAGTGTTACTACTAATTGTACCATGTTGTGTTAATGTATATATTAAAAAAACCAACCAAACAAAACTGCTGAGGGCTTTCAGTTTAAAAATGAAGTATATCACAGAAACCCTTCAACGGGTACTGTCATATTCTTTAGGAGAAGGAACAGGACCCTGAAAGTTGCCTGGGAAATGTTGGCTTCCCATACCTTTTTCAGGTATAAAATATCTTGGGTGCCGCGTAACACATTACATATGGAATCTGCCTTGTGTAAAGGTTCACAGAACTGAATAATAACCACAAAGGAACATACAGTCAGCACATGGTCTTGCCTGTCATTGAGTGGTGGTGAATTTAACCTTTCCCCTCAGAAACAGAATACTTGTGCATTATTCTCTCAGGTTTAACTTTTCTATCCCACTACATACCTCTAAATATAATTCTGGGATGCAGCTTATTTCTGTCTAAACAGAGATAAGCAAAATAATGTAACTTTTTCTTTCAGATGTAAACATGTTGAAAAAGAGTTTTTGTGATGATTGCTTGGGACTAAAATGACGGCTTTTTCTGTTTATCTTTAACAAATACAAATGGCATATATGCATAAGTGAGTCTGTAAATCACATATATTTGGAAACATCGTCCAACTCCTGCCCTTATACCTGTGCAGATGCCCAGCCTGACTCCCAAGGTCGGTTATGTTACAAAAACAAAAGAAAGAACCATTTGGCCCATTCATTGACTTTTTAGGGATGTTTTGGGGAAACAGAGAGCTAGCAGCATCCTTTGGCCTGATTGGCACAGTTACTTTATTTTGTTTTTCTGCAAAAATGAACTTGGGACATCAAAGTATCACTGCTGTCATGAAATATCACAAGTATTAGCCTACATCACTTCTACGGGCAACCATGCATGAAAAACACTCTTGTAAACACTGAACAGTAAGTGATGTGAAAGATCCAATAGCAGCATGCAACTTCTGGCAATCTGACAGGGCTTCTGAGCTGGTTTTCTGATCTGAATATAAACAGATGGGGGTGGGGAAGAAGATCATAAATAAGTCATAACTTTTCATTAAAATCCAGAAGCAGATGGTCAAGGGTTTTGTCCTGTTAGCTTACTGGGTGGACAAGCAAATCCCCAGTTCAGCAAATCTAAGACCATGCTTAACTTCAAGTATGTAAGCTGCTCCATGGGAGCTAACAGGACTACTCAGGTAGTTCAAACAGAGCGTGTGCTTACACATACCACTGAACCAAGGCTTAATTCACATGGCTGGAACGGGCTTCTACGGTATAGAAAGCAAACTGAAAATGAAAGCAGACACTAGAAAATCGTATTTTCAGTGCCCAGAACAACAAGAGAGTGATTGTCTGCAAAGGATTTTTTTAGGACTTTCTGCGAGTCTGCTTTATTTCTGAACCACCAGGGGAGCAGGGGGAGTGGAAAGGCAGCTTTCAGAAAGTGTTCCCAGTGTAAAGGGTGCAGTCTTGTAGTGATTCATCCTCAGCTCCAGGTCTGAAATGGAACCCGAGATGTTTTTCTTCACAGCTGCATGTTATTTTTACCCTTTGTAAATATACCATGTTACACCTGGAATTTCAAGGAAAAAAAAAAAAAGAAAAAGAAAAAAGTGGAAAGACTATGAAACTACAATCACGCTACCAAAGAGCACTCTGTCCAGTCCTGCAGTCCTGTAGCTGATTCAGCTCTGATTGCAGATAAATGTCTATTGAAGAAAGTATTTCTCCATGGGTCCTTGGACCTGGAAGCCGCACCTTTATTCAGGGTTACTTAGAATCAAGCTGATTTGATGGTTAAATTTAGTGCCCACTCCTACTGAAGTTGATTGGAGTTTTGCCAACCATTGACTCTGATGAAAGCAGATGTAAGTTCATAAATAAGTGTATGAAACACATTTTTTCCTCTTCACTATGCTACTATTTTCCCCATGTGACATAAAACACCTGTGTTGTGTTAAAATGCAAGGTGTCAGAGAAACACAGATTAGGAATCAGCAACATTTTACATGATCTCTGTGACATTCCCATAATATAAACCCCTCCATTTAGTATTTCTGAATTTCACGAGAAAAATTGTATTCTCCAAATATCTACATCTCTTTACAAGTTTATTTAATAACCACAGCTTGGATAACTTCCTTACAGAGGCTACTTATAGAAAAGGAGTCTCAGGAGAGTAGAGTGGTGCAAGAATATATTTGAAGTGTTTTCCATGCATGGTTGCTATCCAGCCCATGGCTGGTCAGGTCAGGAAAGATGCTGACCAGGAACTTTTCTTCTGTAGAGGATCTGGCGAACAAACCATGACACTGTCCTACAGGACACAGACCCCTCTCCTCACCTCTCCTCTCCCATTTTGTAATGCCAGTGATCTGAGAAAGAGGGGAATGGCCCCAGCAGGGCTGCGACGTCCCCACCCTGTCCTTATGTTAAAGAGGGAGCTTGTACATAAGCCTGCACAAAGCCAGCTCCCTCAGATAATTTGGGCCAACATACATAAATTTATATTTAGCCAAAATGACATCATGTAAAGGTCATCTCATACTGAGTGTATCGCAGAGCTTGTCTCCATTCACTGCAACTACTTAAGTTGTAGTGAATTCAGTCAGCGCTCTTCTCCAAAAAAAAGGGTTTATCACTGAAAAAATGGCCCATGAAGAAAAACCAAAAACTTCCCTGAGATTTCTTACTTCGAGGTACATTGTTGTTTCTTAAAGCACACCTGCCATTTCTGTAAGTCCACAACATCAAACGGTTATACAGCTGCAGCCCTGAACTCTTCCCTGCCCCTCTCTACAGCCTCTTCCTCTTTGTGAATCAGTGGGATTCACATCCACTGAGATGCGCCACAGCAGTGACAGGTAAAGAGGGGTCCTTTGGATCCCGCTTTGTGCTCCCCTTTGGCAGCAGTCACTGGGGACAGCCTGACCCTCCCCGAGGAGAAGGTGCCCACGCTATCCAGCTGCCGGAGCAGGAGTATGGCTGCACCAGCAGCTTTGCAGAGCCCCAGGGGCTGCTTCCCTGGCACCAACCGTGATCCCCATGGGCAAAGGAAGACTCTGAAAAGCGCTTTCAGCGGTGACATCAGAGGCTCCTCCACTTGCTTGGACACAGCTCGATTTCCATCATCACCCAGCACTGCAGCTGGATGCGGCTACCCAGCTCCTGTGTGTACACCAGGCCAAGCCCTGCAAGCACACCAAGCCCTCTGCTCCCGCGCAGGCAGCTGCCCTTAAATCTACTGCATGAGCACCACCGCACTTAACCTGCTGAAAGGAAAACATAGTTTTTACTTTCCCTTCCAAAGCTTCTTGAGAAAGCAGCGCAAAATTCCCTGCAGAGGACTCCAGCATAATAGATTAAATGTTATGGCATTAAAATGCCAGAAAGTGCACATAGGTCGAAATATCCTTGGGGTGTTCACATGGGCTCTTGTGGAACTGCTTAGGGGGCTGGGCTGGGGAGCTTCTTCCCCAGCAAGTACACAAATAAGCAAACAAATGGGTGGGGGGGTGGATGGGTAACTCGGTGCTTAGCTAAAACCTGAGTCACTCCCCCACCCATGTGGGGCAGCTGTGTGGAAGGCGATGCTTGTCCACAGGAAAGGGGATGGCCAGGGCAGCAATGAAATGCTGAGGTCTGTGTGGAAGGGAGGGAAGCCCCTCAGGACCCACGACGCTGCCTAAAGCTGGCTTAAGCTGATGCTGAAGTCATGGTGACAGTCTGTTTATCGTTGCTATAAGGTGAGAGTCAAAAGCAGTTCCGAGAAGACAAAAGACAAGCAAAAAAAAGGAAAACTAAAGTCCCCACCGGGCCATGCAGTGATAGAGGTGCACTGCTCCACGCGGGGCTATGCAGGGGCAACCAAAACGGTCTTCAACAGCCCAAACAGGCCAGGGCCATGGAGAGGCTGGGACTGGGGCAGCCCCATGCTAACACACCCCTGCAGCATCCAAAACAGGGGCAGACACTGCCGTGTGGGGTGCCCTGGGCTCAGCAGTGCTCAGGGCTGCACGGGGCCGGCCCAGTGGGTCGCTCAGAGATGTCACAGCGTGGCACCTAGAGGTGCCTTCGGTTCCTTCCTCCAGTGAAAGGAGAAAGCAAACACCACATGCCGACACATGCAACGTTGTTGGCTTTCTGAAAGCAAAACAAAAGATACATATGTAGCAGCCATTCATTTTCTATTAAACAATAACTTTTGCGACTTGAAACAATTCTTTTTGCTGACCTTTCCCTGGCTATCTTACGGTCCACAGCTGCTTCAAGCCTTAAGACCATCATGGCAAATTAAGGCAGTCAGCGTCTGGCTCACTAGAGGCCAGTCAAGCTATAAATATTACCGGCCTGGCTCTTTGTGTTCGCAGTGTGGGGAAACAGCTGGTTTAAGTTTGACTGCACATTGTCATTTCTCCATTAGTGCAAACACTTCAATATTTCTTATGTGTGAGGTTGGAGTGAAGAAAGGGAAAGAAGGGAAGGGGGTCACTAAAAGCCAAAGCTAAGAAATGATGTTCTGTATATACATAATTTACAATTAGATTGCTGCCTGGGAGAAGGCTGAAGTCTGGCATGATGATAGCTAGGCCAAAGCCACAATGACTTCCCAGTTGGCCTATAACTTTCAGGACCAATTTTCTTTTGTTTTTCTTGTATTATTTTTATAGAAATTCTATTATAATGGTAATGGATTACATTTCTCAAATTGTATTTCATTTCAAGAGCTTGTAAGACTGTTGTACTTGTGGTTTCATAAAATATGAAATATCGGGAGACCGGGCCCTTCCCAAACCACATATGCCTTCTTTTGTGGGCAGGGATCATATAGAAAGTTAGCAAAGCAGAGCATGCCAGGCATGAACAGAAGTGACATCTTGTATGGAAACCATAATCCCCTGTGACTGTGGAATGTCTGCTGATTTTTGTGATTAGCATTATCGGGCTGTGAGGTCAATGGGTATGAAATGGTAAAATCAATGATTAGCCACTTTTCTTGTTCTTGCTCACCTTCTGCTTTGTCTTAGAATGCTATTCCCAGGCTTTAAATACTGAACACCCCCACTGATTCTAGCCTGCTTAAAATAAAATACCTTCTAATGAAGGGGGAGAGGACCAGAGCCATCCCAAAATGCTCTGGGTCATGGACAACCTACCTATTGACAGTGCCTGTGCTGTGCCAGCCTGGGGGAACACCACAGCTACCAGCTCTAAACACTCTAGACACAGTAAATACTGTATTGGAAATAAAGCAGTAATGATAGAAATAGTCATAAATAATGGCAGCAATCATAACTCTTGTGGGGTCTTATGTCATTATTTGAAGACTAATTTTATATTTCACTACCCATACAAGAGCTTTTGGTTGCTTAGCACTTTTGAAATTCTGGCTGTCCTCATCTCCCTCTTACACACCTGAAGCTAAGCACACAATTTAAGCACCAGTGGTCAATCCAAAATGTAACCATGTCAATTATGAATGCACACATTATTCCAGAATGGAAAGCTTCTTAGCTAGCACCTGCCAGCCCAGCACCCCCCAAAAAGCTGCAAAAAAGTAGCTACAGTACTGGTGACCTGGGTTTATTTTTCTCCTTGGCAACATGATTGCCTCAAGAACAGAGACAAACCATGCACACACACACATGCATGCAGTAATGTTAAACTGGTGGATTTTCAGAGCAAAGAGGAACTTCTTGAAGTAGTCAAACATAAAGCCCTACATGGAGAAGATCCTGAATTTTCAGTTTTTCCAGTTTGGTAGGCAGCCACTCCACCAACCACCCAGTCAGTGGGAAAAAAGATTATCAGTCAACTAACACCACGTCTTTTTACCCAAGATTAACGTTACTTTACATAAGCAGCTCCAGTAAGTGCATTAGGAAAGTCGTCCTCTTAAGACAGATCCCCCAGCTTTGCTGTGGGCTGACGTAAGGGCTGACTCAAGTCCTGTTGGAGACAGAGGAGTGAGTCCCATTGACGGCCACGGGTTTTGGACCACGCTTGTTGTTTAGTCTGAGCTGAGGTTTACCAAGAATACCAGCGCTGCATGCCGGCGGTACGCCACCAGATCTGGAAGGGATGGCAATGAGCCTCGACCGCGGGGCTGTGCTCCAGTGATGGAAAAAGCCATGTCCTTGAAAAACAAGTGATGTCAGGGTGATTACTGCAGACCGACCCTTTCTCCACACGTTGGATGCAAGCAAGGTGTGCAAATGCTCCGACTAGATCCACCAGTATCACACCACAGACTGGGCCATAATGCAGAGGTGCCTTATCTAGCTTAAAGCATGTCAGCCTGGATCCTAGGAGCGTGATGGTCCTGTCGTGGTGGCAATACAGAGCTCTACATGGATGAATGCACCCTCCTTAGTGGCCGGGCACATCAGCTGGCACATGGCTGGACTGTGCAAGCTATCTCAAGTGCTACACATTCAAATTTACTGGGTTGTATAGCACTTAGGAGACTTCACATCAAGGGGAAAAGAAAAACAAACAAAAACTTGAGGTCACTCTAAACTCTGAAAAGTCCTCCTGTGTGTCACATGCACTCAACCCAGCTAGTACAGAGACTCTTTGATGAAAATTTAAAACAGTAACATGCAAAGAAAAATAGTGTTTCCCAAAAGAGCCAGCACAAAAGATATATTAAGTGACCATTTCATTCTTAGATGGTTTTTGAGCAAAAATCCATAGCACTTAAAACACTTTGCACATGATTAAATCTTAATGACAAATAATTATTTCTGGCATTTCTTTAAAACTTCTGTATCAGCCAAGCTGATGTTGGAAAACTTCTGCTGTGCTTTCATTGCAGCTAACTTTCAAAATGCTTTTTCAATGAAACCATCACACTGCTCACAGCAAGTGAAATTTATCCGCGGCCTGAATAAGACTCTATGTTCCACTTCAGCCTCCCTTAAAAAGACTGATTACCTAGCAGTAAATGTAGTTCTTCCAAGCTACCTTCGTATACTCCCGCCCATGGGCATGGTGGAGTCCCATGGTGAGTGTATTCAGACACCACTGATCAATCCACGGATTTAAATGTTGTTATTCAGTGCCTCATAAGAGCATTTCTACAGGAGTGAATTTCACCCTAAATGCATATCATGAGTTGCATTCATTCATTGTAACAGAATTGCTCATACTTAATTTGATAAAATACGTAAAGAACAATAAACAGTAAGTAACAGTATGACATATGCAATCTCTGGATTTATATTATAGTATTTTACTATAAAAGGGTGAATCTTTTGGCCTGACTCAAGAGCAATAAAGAGCAGGAAACAATATCATTACATTCAGGTGAAAGATTGACTATATGGTGG
Organism: Podiceps cristatus; assembly: GCA_000699545.1. Classification (NCBI taxonomy): domain Eukaryota; kingdom Metazoa; phylum Chordata; class Aves; order Podicipediformes; family Podicipedidae; genus Podiceps; species Podiceps cristatus. Next base: position 6,390 of record KL271910.1, on the reverse strand, counting down.
CACAAAAGGTCTCATTAGATTTATGTACCTGAAAGAAATATAATGGGTGTACCAACAGAATGGATTTGAAGTAACTCAATTTCATACCACCCGTGACAATCTGCATTATATGTGCAACAACAGCAAGGTAAATAACAGCTTTAATTTAAACTTTTCTTGCTTTATTTAATTTAAGGTAGGCCCTTAGGCTATATTTTCTGGTGCTGTGCAGCAGGGTTTAGCTTTAAAAATACTGTTAAAGAAAACTGTGTGCCTAATCCCTCTGCAGCACACTGAAAATAACCCTTTAATTT
>KL271908.1:12356-23754 GCA_000699545.1 Podiceps cristatus | reverse complement strand
TGGATGAGGCACTGTGGGACATGGTTTAATGAACAGGGTGGTGTTGGTTGATGGTTGGACTTGATGATCTTACAGGTCCTTTCCAGCCTTAGTGATTCTGTGATTCTGTGATTTGGCTGTAGTGCCTGACCAATACACAGTGGAGAAACAGATCTTTGTACAATAACTCTTACAAGGTACTGAAAATCACCAGCAAACGGGGTTTTATGCTGAGCTGATGTTGAGGATGCAGTTACTGCATGTGATTTGGGAAATCTTACTGGCTCTGCTCATAGTTAAAAGCCTTGATGGGAGCAGAAACTCCACTGCTGCCTTGAGAACTTGACAACAGCTCAACCAAAGAGTCTTCCCACATGTGGCCACTGTATTTAGTATTTGATCTTTGTTAAAACTTTACACAGAGAAGACTTCTTAGGTTATGTTGCTGAGTGCAATGTGATGTACCTATAAAAAATGAAAAATTTAACTCTCAGCACCTATTTACACAAATTGTCCTTGATTGTGTGTAAATACACATGTAAGACCTTTACACACCCTTTTCAGGGCAAGAGATGTTTGCACTGCCAGCAGAAAAATAATAAGGAGCACAGGAATATCTTTCAAACAGGATTAATCTCTCACGGGCCAAAATAATTTGGTGTACTCAGCACAACTCCTTACAACTCCTTTAAGAACCTGCTCATGCACATTAACAATCTAACCATGTCCTCTTATTCTGTTTCTATATCTACCATCCTGCTCTGTTGCTATCTGCTGTATCTTCCTTCACGTCCTCAATACACTTTTCACTGTGCTATCTGGCATTTCATGTTTTATCTCTGCTCTGGCTACATCAAGGAATTATGTTTCTAGCATTGTCAATCCATCAGTTTTCACAGCTACTAAGATCACACACACACACACAAAAAGAAATTTCTGATATGCTCTCATCTAAAGCTTCAGATCTAGCTCTTCACACACTCTAAAAATTTTAAATTCTTTTGTTCCTATTGATCTTAGAGAAATTAATGTTATCTGGACATAATACCCCAAGAGCAATACACCACATTGTAAGTTTTGTCTCTGCTATTCCTGATGACTCTGTGGATGTATTTATTTTGTCATCAAGCTTCTCAGATCCCTGTGGTTTGCACAGTCCCCTCATTTTTCAAAGATTTTAGTTTATGGTGCTAACTATGCCAGAGATGCCTGTAAAAATATAATCTTGATACTGTCTGTTGGTGTAGAACTATTTTTTCTCATCTGTCTGCTTTATCTAATTAAAAAGTAGGCTCCTATTTTGCTTTGATCTGCTTAAAATTTATTGATTTTCGGGTCACAGTGAAAAATTTACTCCATTTCTTGGCTTACTCAGCTGAAAGGTATTCAGTGACTTGACATTCTTTGTTCTTCTCTTATTTATATAGTTTACAATCAAGCATTCAGACCCAGTTGTTCCCAAACTATAAAGCAGAAGTCAGAAGCAGAAATCATGAGGGCATAGTTTTACACCTAATCCCAAACTCTGCAGTGAGTGAAACCAAATCCCCCAGTCCAGATTGTCTCCACTTGGGAATGATCTAAATGACAGTATGGATGTGATTAGATTCTCAGATAAGCAACTCTGTAATTTTAAGGTGTAATCCAAAGATTGTGACTTGAGGCATGTCAGGGCAGTGCAGGGCAACTGCAGAGCAGAGGGGAGGAGGTCAATGTGCTACCTGAATATTAAAAATCCTTTGTTTGTAGGGATTATCTGCTTTAGCTCCTACAGGAGGGTTTTTTGTAAAGAGAATTTAATTCCTTCTCAACTGCATATGCTCATTGCGTCTACTCCACTTACATGCAATTTTTGCAGATGTGTTCTGTCCATTTCCCAAAATACTTTCTTTTTCAGCACTTAGCCTGTGATGTAATCAGGATTAAGTTTTTACTTGGATTTATCTTCCAGAGTACAGATTTACTGGTTTTGAATAGCTGATTCTGGAAGTGGGTCAGCTTGCATAGAGCTCTGTATATGACCGATTTCAGTGAGTCTCTGGATCTAGGGAACAGGACTGAGATTTTCCTCCCCATTAAGTGAAGGTAGAGGGTAGAGACATTAAAGGAATTCCAGCAAGATTTTTAAAAAAGCCTCTTTAAGGTGACTTTACCTGCACCAGTTGTGGAACCTATACGTTGCATTATTTAAAATGAATGAATTTTTAAAAGATTAATGCATTTTTAACTGGCTTTGCTTCCCATTTCCTTCTGCAACACACTCTTCAAAAGCGGTGAAAATTATTTGGTCTATTTCGGTTTCATTTCTAGGCAATTTCATGTTTTTGGCTTCTCCCATTAACACTAGGATGGCCAGGATATTCAAGCACATCTAAGGATTTTTAAATCCTGGATTAGACATCCCTTACTGGGTACAAAAGTGGTGAAAGTACAAGCTCTGAAAAACTGGCCTCTTGAAGCTCTCTCAGTCTGGGGAGCTCCACTAACGAGGCAATCTCAAAGGTGCTGTACAGCCAGGCTTTTCAAAGACTTTAGTATGATAAAAATACATTTCTACTAGGTTTTTAAAAGCTCCTAAGCAGTGAGCTTGAATGGCATTTAAGCACCATCTTTAACTATCTCTTAAAAAATCTGCCTAATTTCCTGACTTTTGTAGACATTGGCCACCTTGGGTCATTAGTGCTTTATGGGGGTTGCTTATAGCCCCATAATTGTTAGTGTTTCAAGTGGGTTCCTGTTACATTGGATCTTCTGTTTTGGTTCAGCCGCATCTATTTTTAGCAAGTCAACAACATATCATTCACATTTCCAGCAACTAGCTGTCAAGGGAGTGCTTGTTAGACTTTAGGAGCAGGAGATCCCTTACACTTCTGCAGTCTTAAGAGACATCTTCTGGGAATTCCTCAGAAGAATTAAAAATAGGAACTTGGCTAATTGAGAACATAAGTGCAAAGTTATGCTAAGGAGACGAGCTATTTATAACAGGATGACCAAGTTAACATCGAAAAACTGTGCTGTTTAGAGGCCATTGCTGTAAAATGTCCCAATGAAGTCTTAAAGAAAGCAGGGACACCTATGTTCAAATGCCAGGGACTGAATTAAATGCTTGAAAAATAGAGAATAATAACATAAAAAAGTACACAAAAATCATATGATCCCAAGATATCAGGTGTTACCAATTATATTCTCTTTAAACTGAGGTTTTTCCATTATAAGGATGTCAGAAAAAATCATGATGAAGTCACTCTTATTTGTATTCCATCCATGTATGAATTGACTTGGGGAAGAGTTTTAACGTTTCAGTGCATTATAGACAGAAATGGATCTCTTAATTTAGAAAGTTGTCTATCATTTCTGTGCCTGAATATGGATGGGAAATACGTGCCAGTGTAACTGCATTTTTTATGATCACAGATATAAACCTAATTCAGAGCAATAGCCAAATCATTGCTGATAGCAGGAAAAAGGATTGCAATGAAAGACTAATTATTTTGCTTGGTGGATGTAGCACAGTACCTCCCAGATGCAACTCTGATCTGAACTGTCTGTAAATATCAAACCTTGAATTTAGCTTCATTCAGAGCTCTGAGAGGTCAGGCCTTGCTCTTTGTTGACCTAAAAGCCAAGGACAATGTTATGGCTGAACCTAACCATTACTAAACATGTCACTTACTATAAGAGATGTTGCTGATTTTGCCTTTCTTACCCCCAGCCATATTTCATAACCGATCATGTAGGATATGCCTCCAGGGAAAGGGAAAAAGAAGGTGGAGACAGTAAAATGAAGTATCCAGCTCAACTACTGAGCCACAGAGTTGAAAACAACCTATAAGTCTCCATCCATTACAAGCCTGTGACGTTATCCAGAGGGTGTGGGGTCTTGGCAACTTGACTAATCTGGGGTGTTTGAACCTCCGTGTAGGAGGGAAAGACGGATAGGAAGACTGGAGAAGACACCAGTAAAGCAGAGATATAAAAATAACTAAGACTACAGTCAGACGGGGAACATCGTTCTGCAAAATGTCTATGGAAAACTTCTTGATTTGAATTGGGGGGAAAGAGAGGATTTTCTGTAAGCTAGAGAAGCTGCTTCCTCCTACTTGGAGGCAGCATCTTTCACATGCCTCGTAGGTGAAAGATGAGGACACTGAATAAATAGCTGAATTTTTTATCGATTTCTTCTGCCAACAGAAAAGATTACACCCTCCAAAATTTGGATAATTGCCAGGAAGGGAAAGAAAAAAAATTAAATCTCTAAAAATAGATTGACTCCTCTCAATTTCTATTAATCTTTTTGTTGGCTAGTGTTAGATATTTTATATGTAGGAAGGGCGTGAGTTTTCCCCTGCCTCCTGCAGTTGTAGACTTACTAATATGGTGAGGACTGTGGACTCCTTCAGAGACGCTCTCCTTTAAGATGTATTTTGAAAATTATTAGGACTGCTAACTTCCAGTCATTTGTTGAGAGATATTTGAAAGCATCTTTGAAAGAAAATGCTGCATGACTCTGAAACTCTCTATTCTGAAAATGCTAGAGCCTGCAGAGATTTTCTAGAATAGCAGTTCTGTACTGCCACAGGTGCACTTTGTATTGAGTACTCCTAAGAAAGCAGATGCTTACCTGTATTTTCAGGGATTTGTTCAATTATGTTTCTACTGACTTCTGCTGACACCATTACCTTCAAACATGAATATTTATTCTTTAACTATCATGACTTTGAGCTTACACAAGAAAGCATTGGCTTCCCAAAATCTCATGGTCTTTTGGCACAGAAGGAACTAAACAAGTCAGGTAAAATTTGAGCTGAACACACACTCAAGGGATTATATTTTGTCAGCTACTTAGAACAGACTATGATCTGTACAGTACAGTAGAACAGAGATAGAGAGATATGAGCCATAATTACCTTATCTGCAGATAGAAGAAATATGAGCCTGATGTATATGATCAGTCATAAGTCATAAGCTTCAAATCTACAGTCGTAGTTTCTCAGTGATTAGGTTTGACAGTATTTCCTCACCCTTAGATACAAATTTTCAAGTCTATCTGAAAATCTGGTAAACCAGGCTGCAGCATCACATAAACTGAAAAGAAGACACTTCAACAAATTCTGATTTGCTCTGAGTTATTTCCTTAATTTTATTATCTCTACCCAGAAACATTTAGTCTTCTCATGAGAAACTTAGAAGAAACGACAGCATGGTTATGATATGACTGTTTCTTTGCATTGCTAAATTTCATTTTTAGCTTTATAGTTTCTTTTTTTTTTTTTTTTTTTTTTTTTTTTTTTCCCCTCAATCAAGAACAAAGCAAATCCCATTTGCAACTGGTCTTTATTGCTGCCTTAGAAGGAATTAAATATCCAGCTACTTACAGTTCAGTAAACTCCTCAAATCCTGCGTGAACAAAATGAACAAAGCTCATAAACACATGCTTCTCTCCCGCAGACGCAGTGAGATGTGAGCCTGTGCTTGAAAGATATGAGCAAAAGTGGTAATATTTATGCTTGTAAAGTTAGGCCGAGATACCAGTGTTAGTTGTAGAGGATCTGTGTAAAGGCACTAGGTCGGTTCTGAAGTGGCATAGTTTTGTTGGTGTGATGTTACTCACATGGTAGCCTTATTTCTGAACAGGAGTAACTAGGTCCAGGACAGTGCTGTGCTGACACAGCTTTGCATCTGTGCTTGCAAAGCTGCCTTGTCTTCTCATCATTGCAGCACTGCTCAGTGTAGAAACACTCTCTGTGAGGCTATGGGTTTGTAAAGACTTTGAATTCAGTAAATATATTCCCTTGCACACTGTAGGATGAGTCTAAGTAAACCACACTTGTAGCAGTCAGTGACATTTCTTCTGCTTTATGCCCTGATTTGACTATTTCTGTCTTTGTCAAACTTGGATCAAAGGGCAAGTGTTTGCAGCTAAAGTGATAAGCAGCAAAGCTACTGGACATGCAGCAAAGAGGATGTTTCAGGACCCTGAAGTCAAGTTTTGAGAACTATTAGGAGTTACTCCAGGGAAGTGTCAGTTCTGGGAAGCCCCTGAGAGCAACTGCGGGAGCTGTCAGAGTGTGGGGAAAAGCTGCTGTAAGCTGTGATCCAGCACTGATTGCAAGAAGCAACGACTACATTGCGAGGCTCCTTTAGCTCAAGGGGACTGAAGACTTTCCACACTGCATCAGTGATGAAGCTCTTAAAATGCCATGGATTTGGAAATGGAGGAGCAATGATGTGAAGAATACATTCCATTAACTCATTCCTTCCAGCTCCTTAGTACACTGGTATCCAGTTCTTCCAAATCACACAAAGCAAGAGCATCTGTAGGATGAAAATAAAGGGCTTGTGCCCTGGATCTTGAAGTTAGTATTTTGTCAGATTGTTAGGAATCAGCTGGGTTTCCAATCTCTTCAGCTGAAGGGATTGCAATGGTTCCAAATAAAAACATAGTAGATGCCAAATATCAGCACAAACTTACACAGTGGATAGCATCCAGCATAGAGATGACCTCCTTGTCTATCATAGCTCAAGAAACGTTATGGGATTCCAACTTAATGTAATAAAATGTCACCACAAACACGAAATTCCAAAGCCATCACTCAATGATTATAATTAGCCCATAGCAAACTGCTCTGAATACTAAAGCAACTATAAAAGACAAAAATTCTCTTAATTAGCAAATATGCAGAAAACATGTGAGACTGACTCACGGCTGGGAAGTCTCCAATTAACCTGGCCCAGATTGAGATGATTAGGAGGGCAGCTCCAATTGTGCAAAGGATGTAAAAACTGCTAGTGTGGTATTAGGTCTTGTGTTTTTCCATCCTTAGGCCTGTTCTTCAGTGCTGCCTTCAGGCACATCATCTGTTAACATAAAATTGTTTCCTGAACCAGCTGCAGAAAACCAGACCTAAATCCAGCAAGCTCTGATGATACTCTGCAAATCTTTTCAGAGATGAAGCTTTTCAGTGAGTATGATCTGTACAGCCATTTTTCTGCCTGGATGTCACACGGTCCCAGTCCTGTTCAAGCTCATGTTCAATACTATTGCAGGGAAGTCTACACCAAAAGGATTGGTAAAATTAGCTCCCCTGACTAATAAAAAGCAAGAAACCACTTTCTTCCATATAGTGGCATCTTGTGGACACAACACCTCACACTGGGTCTCTGATCATTGCCTGTTGCAGTTGAAAAGCTGCTTATCCTGGGACGTTCTTACACCTAACAAATTCAGTGGCTGCTTCTCATTGGCTTCAGCAAGGGAAGGTCACACCACCTCCTTCGATTCAGGCCACAGGAGTGCTGACCTGTCCTGTCCTGTCCAAAACCGGAGTGCTGCAATGTGTGTGGGAGCCACAGTTTAATTCAGTTTTAACAGCAATTACCACTGATAATCGGGGCAACAGGGATTTCTGCACAAGCCAAACGCTCAGGAACTTAGGCAGCTTCTCAGAAATGTTTTGTTTTCATCCCATACTCTAAAACTCAGATATGTCTGTATGAGCTGCAGTTATATCTCTGCAATGCAAGAGCACTAAATAGTTGTATTCCTTTAAAGGAGAGATGGAGAAATACCTGTCAGCCAACTGCAGCATTCCCAAGCAAAATGTAAATTACAGTAAGAAATCCAAAAGTGATCATGAATGAGATGGGCAGAATAAAATATGTTAATATTTTTTCCTGGCCTCTGATGCTTCTACATGCACCCACAATCAGCCAGAATATAGGTCATTGCAGATGATGGGTTCTTATAGCAGCACCACCACCAAAGTTTCTGAAACATCCCATTTGCTGTAAGAAATTTTGACAAACCTTTGAGTTGCAGGACCATATACAGTTTTTGTTGTTGTTGCATGATGACGTGAGCTCATAGAAATTTCAAACGCTAATGACTGCATTATTTCTCTGTATGCTGCCTTGAAGATACCACCTGTCTTTCCCACCGTGCACTGGTTTCTGAGGTGTGTGGGAGAGAATCAACAACTCAGAACAGATCTAAGGTCCATCAATCAACACACCATATGGATCCAATGTTGAGAGTACAAGGGAGTTATTTTCAGGAATAACAACAACGAAAATGATTTTTTTTTTTTTTTTTTTTTTTTCAGAACAAAATCTAAAAAGTCAACCTGCATTATAAAAAGGAATTAATTGACAATCTTATTAATTTGTAACAGTTTAACTGATTTTTAGAGAAGAACTGGCTAAAATTCTGGAATGAGAATTGTAGTTTTCAGTAAGAAATGAGCAACGTCTAGAAATAAGCTCCTACAAAAGACTAGAATATAGACTGGAAAAACAGTCTTTATCACTGGAGGGCAGTATTAGTGAGTAGCAATATAGGTTAAAATAGAAAAAACCCAGTATCCTCAACCAAGTGACTTTATCAGAACAGTAATTGCTGCTTCTTTATAGTGGCAGCTACAACCAGGAGATCCTGTAGACAGCACATCAGACCTGGCACTGAAAGACAGACAGTTTTCTTGTCATCAATTTTTCTTTACCGATAAAATTTCCCAGACCAGACCTAGGTTACTTTCCATGGCCAGAGAGCTTCTGGAAGTGAAATTTGTTTGCAAAATCTATATTGGGTTTTTCTCTAATTTTAATAGCAAACATAGTTGCAGAAGCTCTCATCATGCTATGGCTACCACCAAACTTGAATGCTGTCCCAAGGCAGGCAAATGCTACCCTTGTTTCTTGAAGCTCAGCAGACTTCAAGGGCTTGGCGGATGAAATGAAACTCTAATTGTTTCATCTGCAACATGTGCAGAAACCTTTGTCAAATTTTCTATGTCCTTGGCAATGAAGAGGAGAATTTCATGTCACAGTTCTGGCTACATTTTCTTAATCATAGCAATCTATGAAGCTTCTGGACTAGGAATTCCTTATAAAACAATGAAGAAAAGAATTCTCTGAGGTACCTCTGTTACTTTGTGTCAAATCTGCATCCTCCCTCATGAAAGTGAAACTATCACAGGATCCACAGGAGCAGAAATGGCAGCACCTAGTTCAGGCCAAGAGCAATAGTGTTGACTTCTCATTTCATGAAATGACAGAGCCTCTGAGGCAACAATAGCTCTCTGCTTCATCCATTTTGGCTGGTGTGGACATTTAGTCCCAAGTAAGACTGTATAAGTAACTATAATATAATAAGTAGCTAGAATATAATATAATTATTTTATGTTTCCTCTTCAAATTAATCTTACAGAAGAACAAAAATGGAGAAAATTCTTACTAAAACAGTTACATCAAATAAAAACAAAAAAAAAAAAAAGGAAGAAAAAGAAACTCTTATGGCAATGTTAGTAAATTGGTTGTTTGAACATTTCTGATACAATAGCTTTAAGTCAGACACAGAAACTTGAGGACAAAGTCCTCAGTACGTGGGGAAGTGTGTTTCATTGGCAGTTATACAATTCAGAATGACTTATATCAGCTGAGATTCTTGGCTGTACACGCAGGAATCATTCTGATCAGCTAATTAGAAATGGATGAGCAAGAGGGCCTTTGACATAGGACCAGCACAGATGTGTTGCTACAGCTGAGTGTCAGTTGTAGTATTGTTAGGTTGAAGTATTTGGTAGTCCTCAAGTTTCTAGGCAGAAGCTTGGTAAATAGCTGTAGTATGACTCGTGGTTTGCACCATGAGCTGTACAAAGTTGATGACAACATTTCAGCTGAAGTAATTTCATGACTTCTTGCAATTCAGCTGAACAACCTCAGTATTACCCTACTGACATGGGTTTTTGCACTCGCTGTTACCCATGTTTGGCAGTGGAGATTTTTTGCAGCTCAAGGATACAATAGTTACCGCTTCCCCATGTGAGATGATGACTAGCCACTTTCCTTTCACCAAGGAGAGTTTCCTCAGAAACAACTAGCAGACCCAGTTTTCTAGCAGCATCCTTTTTTTTCAGTGCCTTTTGGGGCCATGAGCTGGAAAAATCACCTGGGGAAATGGTGATTGATTCAGAAAATAAGTGTATCTCTGGAAAATAGCCTGACAAAGATGGAGAGGCCTACATCCTGGGTCAGGTGTCCTCTCCCGAGGTCAAGGTTTTGTCCTCTGATTCTGCACCATCTTCTCCTTTTCATGTGAAAGGAAAACAGGTCCCTGGGTAAGGACAAAGTCTTAGTCCAGTCAAGTTCCCTCTAGGGAGGGTACCAAGGACCAAGACTTGAGGATACAGCCAGAGACTTCAAGGCAAAACTCAAAGGTTACCATTTGCATTTGATGAGGGAAATATGAGTAAATGTGAAATATATGATTTTTAATGCTTCCTTCTAAGCTCACTATTTACTCAAGGACCTGAGAGATGCTCATGCTGGTACCTCAATATCAAGAGCAAGAGGAATGATAACACAGAGGCAGGGGCAGATCTTGTAGCTGTGGGACAGCACTGAGCAAGATGTGGGCAGGTTCCCTTGGACTTCCCAGAGATGGTCAGAGAAAACGTGAGAAAACCATATCCCATGCCTTTGCACTGGAAAGGCTTGAACTCCCAACTCTGTCACTGTGGGAAGAGGAGCTAAAAGCTACCAGGGTTTTGGAGGAGAGGGGAGAAGCCTGAATATGAAAGCGAGAGAGGACTTGGTGAGACAGGAGCTGTTGGTATGAGCAGTTGGTGAAGAAAGGAACTTGCTTGTGTCCTACAGAGACCATTATCTAGTCAAATCTGTCTGGGAAATTTAAACATTTGGTTGCATTTAGCATAGCTTTAGGGCAACCGTAAATTGTCTATCTGCCGATGGTCCAAGAGGGTCCATATGCCAGCTCAGAGTTGCCAGTTCCCTGACTGTGACCCACTCTTCCCAAGCCCTGAAATGCCCTGGAACTCTTGTGAGGAAGGAGGTGCCAGTTCCTGGTGGTGCCCAAAGTCTTAGTTCCACATTTGCTCTTAAAAAAATAAAACAACCCTGTTCTTTATCTCTAAAACTAAATATAAGGGAACAGGTACCTGATAAAATAGTCCTGTAATATGCATTAATACTGAATATCTTTCTGTTAAAGAAAGGGAAAATTCTAATATTTAAGAGTAATATATTTTATTGAAGATTTCAGTCTTTCAAAGACATAACTATTTGGTATAGAACTTCAAGCTCAGTAAAAGGCTGTTATACAAATATGGTCATGGTATACTCTTGAAAAATATTAACAGTTTTCAGCAACAAGGGAGCTTTACAAGGGAGGAAAACCAATATTGACTTATGGTGTTTTTTCGTAGCATAGTAAAATTGCCTACACCTGAGAAATTCCAGTAATTAAACACCTAATGCTAAATTCATACAAAAAAAAAAAAAAAAAGGTTAAGCAAATTCTGCAACGTAAAGGGAGATAGAAAAGCTGACTGCTAAAAAAAAACCAACAAACCCCCAAACCAATAAACATTACATTAAATTACAGTGCAAATGGACATAAATA
>JMFS01068488.1:0-25282 GCA_000699545.1 Podiceps cristatus | reverse complement strand
AGACCATTCTGTGATTCTGTGATTCTGTTACCATATTGAGGGAAGGGGTGCCAGAACTGAATCTGGTGCACGTTTAAGTGTAATTCTCCCCACTCTTAAGTTTCAGGACACAGTCCTGTGCAAGCCTTCAGTCAGCAATTATTGCATTCTTTTTCCTTTTTATAGGAGGACATTATCAAATCCCGTGACACATTTCTATCACTAATCTGGCAGGCTGCCATTCAGACCACAGGAAGCCGGAGAGAGAAGAATATACACTTAGGGCCTTATTCCCTCTTTTTTTCCAGCAGAATTCCTTAAAGTCTCTGGAAGTTTGATCTGAATGGAAAGTATTTTGCCTGAATAGCACCCCTTATTGAGGCATTGTCACCAAGTCACAAATTTAGATGAGTGTTGTGGCTAGCAGTTTAATCTATACTGCATGGCTGTTTTTTCACACCAACACAGGGAGTGCTAATCACCTCTAATGGTCTAGCAGGATTGTCTGACAGTGAGGGACTTCTTGGTTTAAAAGCTGGAAACTGAAGGAAAAAACCCACAGTTCCTACTCAAGACTTTATCTGAGAATTTATTAATTTTGACAACGAGGGGAGTACTGTATTTTAACAGTTTTGAGTGGAAAACACAACCTTACTAAAGGAGGAAAGCCAGGCCTCCTTTCACAATAAATATGCAAGAAAGACATGCTTTGGAGGAGAAGAAACAAAGACTAAACTGCGATTTGTGCGTAAAAAATAACAAGAAATAAAAATCATAAATGTAAGACAGTACCCATAGCTGTTATTGGATGATAATATGGACGCGTTAAACTCTACTCCTATTTACTTTTTTGTGCTTTAGTATATGAATGCACTGTTGTACTTAAAATTACTAGTAATCCCTTATGTTATTGCTGTATAGAGACTTACAGAGAGATGGTAACTTTTTTATGTTAGCGTCATGGCCAGTTCATTGGCTACTATTATGACTTGTGACTTCATGGATCTATAATTGTTGGGAAGTAACTTTCCTGTTGTTTTAACCTGCAGCAGTTGACTGCACTTCTGCATTAACAAATATTGTCTCAGTCCTTCAGGGAGTTCTAGTGATTTTTTTCGGGGGGTTCATTCAATGTTGTCTTCTCCTCATTTCAGGTTATAGAAGGAAAGCTGGCTCCTTTCTTGGGGAAGGTGATCAAGTTTGCCACCTCTCATGTGTACAGCTGTAGCCTTTGTAGTCAAAAGGGTTTCATCTGTGAGATCTGCAACAATGGAGAAATCCTTTACCCCTTTGAAGATATTTCTACAAGCAGGTACTGTAATGTCAGTTATACATTTGACTCACATATCATAACCTTGCAGATTCTCAGCCTCATGACCTCTTACTTAAATAACTAGGGACCGAATCCTACTAATGCACATTTCTGGGCAGCTACAGAAATTACTGGTTCAGGGAGGCCACCACAAGCAGACTTGGAAGTAGATGGGAAGAACTGCTTCCCCAAGCCCTGTAAGTCTCAGAACAGCTGTTCAAAAAGGGAAGAGTCCCCAGTAGTATAACACAGTGTGATTTATCCAAAACTCTTCTGAGTTTGCAAAGTGTTCTGAAAAGCGAAATGTATTCTCTGGAGTCACAGACATCTTTCTGGTATCTGATGTCACTGGGCCCATGATGTACTGGGATTGTCCATTATAAAACAGTAACTGTCTATTCTGAAGTGCTTTCCCCGTGAAATGTTATATGTTTTCTATGTGCATACTTCTCTGTGCCTATGTATGCAAGATTTTTCTTTTTTTTTTAATGACATTGCTATTCTCAGGTGGCTACAAAATAAATATAAGTGTGTGCCAGTCCTAAGCTAAACAAAAGAACCTTTATTTCACATTATATGGAGTGCAGGGTGCCAGATCAGGGACAGGAGTTGCATGGAAAACGTAGAAGCAAAATGCAGGAAACCAGAGCAGACTTGGCAACGCAACAGTGTTACTACTCTTTTTCAAAAATGTCTTGGATTTTCCATAAAAGAGTGGGGGGGGTTTTGTGTTTTGGTTTTGTTTTGTGTTTAGGTTTTTTTGTTGTTGTTTTTTTGGTTGTTTGGCTTTTTTTTTAAACTCAACAGTAAGACAGTATATCTGCTAGCACAGCATTCCTCCATAAATAAGGACTTTTCTGACTGTTTCAAATACAGTCATTTTAATTTGTTCTCCAAATTGTTCCATTGAAAGGAAAAAAAAAAAAAAACCAAAACCCAAACCAAAAACGAAGAGCCACCTTTGGTAACAATCAGAACCAGCCTGTTAAAAGGGCTTCATTAAGAATCTGATTCCCTTATGTGCACAAAGATGTTAAATTACAAGTAACCAAGGACTACTCTTTGGGGATTTTCAGCCTGACCTGAGTTTCAAAGACTGTTTGCACATTCTTTTTCCAGACTCTCATTCTAAAAAATGCATTGACAAAGCAGTGGACATAAGCTAAACAAGGTGTGCAGCTGAGGTCTAGAAACGATTTTCAAGAAAAAATATATGTAGGGTGCATGGTGAGGTGGGCTGAGTTAAAAAGAGAGAGACTATGATGACATAAAACTTAAGATGTTTACTGATACTCTATAAAACGTAATTGAAGATATCCTCAAAAGATCGATGAGAATGTTTAAGAGCATTTGGGAATACACATTTACTTGAGGTGTCTGCATTAGATTTGTCTGGGGGATTTCTGGTCACAAAAATGTTGTTGGGTGTATATCGTTCCCTGGCCCTTCAGCTGAGATCAGGCATACCTTGCAATTACAGACTTTAAAACCTCCTGGAATCAAATAGTATTTGTCAGCACTTCAGTGAAAACCAAAAGAAGCTGATCTACCTCCTGGTTTTATGTCAGAAGCTAGAAAGGACTTTTGTTCAGGTTTCACAAATATGAACTCGTGGTTGATGTCATGCCAAAGACAGCCGTCTTTGTTAATGATTTCAAATAAAACACAATCAGCATGAAAGGTTCTCCAGTATTTCTCTTTCTTATTTTGTCAGAGGTCATTCTGCCTACTCCTTTTGTACTCCTTATCACTAAGCCTTGTTTTTATCCCCAGCATTTTCCATTTCCCTTCCTAGTTAGTTTTCTCATATCATGACTACTTGTGTGTGCACATGCACCTCTGTGAAACTAATCAGATAATTTCAGCTCTGTATTTTTGCTCTTTCCACCTTTAGGCTGGAGGCAAGTAATGCCAACAGAAGAGCTTGTGTGTTTTATTGTGCAGCTCCACCAGCTGCAAAGCAGTGAGGGAGAAAGCCAGGTGGAGGGGTTTTGTGTTTGTTTCCATCTCTTACAGATGAGAGATTTCTGAGGTAGGTTGACCGCTGACCACTACAATGAGAGGTGTAAGGTGAGGAAGGCTCCTTAGAAATAGATAGATGCGCAGAGTCACCTGTGGCAGATGGAATGGCAAGTCACAAAAGGTTTGTGTGAAGACTTGCAATCATACCTGGAATTTCTAATGACATGCATTCAGCTTTCCTTGTTAGTTAAGTGTCATACAGAGCTCCGACTAAACAGTTCACTTGGATTTGTGATTGAGTTGTACTATTCTGAGTCCGCGGTGTGCAGTGAGAATTGACTATGATTCTCTTTCTCCCTCATGGTTTTCTGGAATTGCTGTCGACAGCATAGTGTTCACATTTTGTACTCAATACTAGACTGCCAGGTACCCTGGCTGTAGCTGCTGAGTTAAGGAGGGAAGAGCAGATGAGCTCTGAAGACCGTGTTTTTCCTTCTTGCCTTTGACTGTTGCTCGTTTGCTTTTGAGCATGCTCCTAATTATACCAGTAAACTGGGCTGTTAGGTTAGAAATATTCAAAAGTGGATGCATGACAGCTTTTGCGAACTTCACCTTTCTGTTGGATGTTTGAAAAGCAAAGTTGGGGGGGGGAGGGGTTGGGGGGGGGTGTGTGTGTCTGTGTTGAGCTGGCATTTGTTTTTCTGGCTGCCTCCCTGACCTTTCTCACTCTTTGGAGAAAAGAGTGACAGCTGTCAGAGAGGCCATTGCAATTCCAAGGAGGTTCTCAGCTGGCTGTTACCATTCCATTTTCATGGTCTTTTAGGTCAGCTTTGAGGTGGAGAAATTGTTTCTCTCCAAAATACTCTCAGCAATTTCTGGATCAGTCTTCAGTAGGAATTTATGAAGGATGGGTCTTCAGATAGATACAGCTGAGAGAAAACAAGGGCCCCTCTTGAGGGCTGGAGTTTCTCTTTGGTCAGGTTATTTGCTTGAGAGTCATTTTTGTCAGTCCTTGAGCAAACAGAGTGAATACCTGGGTTATGCACTCCTCGGGGTTTGAATACACATATATTACATACCCTTCTCTCACTAATCAGCATGACACATTCCTTTGTTGGCAAACGGTTCCAAAACAAACACAATCAGTTCACTTAATTAGCGGGTCTGTGGGCTGTGCTTGGCAGGCTCTTTACATCCTGCTCAACAATACAGCACAACAGTTTGCTGCCTTGAATGTAAGGATGGGCTCACAAAGTCATAAGCTTTCTAATGATATTTCCTTTCTGTGGCTTTTCTTGGGAGGTGGCCATTCTGCACAGAGCTTAATGAAAGCCGTGATTCAGTAGTTAAACAGTTTCTTAAAAGTTATCCCATCCTTTTGGATGCCTCTTCCAGTCAGTTTAGTTCCCCTACCCTCCATTTTCCTCTTTTCTGTCTTACCCATATTTATATAACAGTTCATCAGGGTTCTTTCTAAATTTCAAAATTTTGGCATCTTTTTGAAGGCCTTTAAATCATGAGAACTATATTTAAAGCCTTCTGAGTTAATTGCACATTTCATGGAGCAAATTGCCAGTTAATGTAAACTCTCACAGCTCTGCTTTTGCTGGAGCTCTGGCAACTTGAACAACCTGAGCATCTACCTCCTGTTTTATTTCTTTGACTAAATTTGCTCCGGGCTTAAATTTAGCAAATAAATGTATAATATTGTCGTATTGTATCACTATTTTTATTTTTACAAGTGTTATGAAATGAGTTTCAGTAGCCCTGGTTATAAATTGGCTTGTTAGAGCTATCCTTGCCCATTTGTTAGCAGCAAGGCACTGCCCCTCAAGTTCTTCTGATATTGCTTGTTCTTCATTAACATGGTGAAAAACTTTTGTTTTTCTCCTAAAATTAAAAAAAAAAAAAAAAAAAGCAGAAGTGAAAAGAAAATAACTGTGTAGTGATAATGTTGTCTATAATATGGGGCCATGTTTGGTTTATAAGCTAGAACAATTTTTAACAAGTTTTGAATCTTAAGGAATACTGAAAAAAATA
Organism: Podiceps cristatus; assembly: GCA_000699545.1. NCBI lineage: Eukaryota > Metazoa > Chordata > Aves > Podicipediformes > Podicipedidae > Podiceps > Podiceps cristatus. The sequence continues at coordinate 19,989 of JMFS01068488.1, read as the reverse complement.
GCATTGGAACAAGAATAGAATTATTCATTAAAAAGGGTTTTCTGTCCAGTTAGATAATAAGTAATTATAGTTACGGTTAAGATTATTATATGCTACACAGTTAATGACGTTTTGGTCTTGCCTGTGTGTTGTCCGCATCATAGTGACTACTGTCACAGGCAATTTGTTGTGTTTTGCCGGTAAAGCTACTTGCTTGGTTAAGAACTATTTAGTTAATTCCTTGCCTTTTATGTGGTGACTATAGATGTGTGTGAACCATGGAGAGTTGCTCTTTTGTGTTCATATTCATTTATCAAGGCTAAACTGTTTTGACTTTGCAAATTTAGTTTGTTCTGCAGATCAGTTAAGACATGTAGACCTTTTAAGATGCAAACCAGAAGACCTAAGTTTAAAATAGGTGTTCCACAGAATCGACTTGACTATATGGACCAGCTTGGATGCCTCTATAATCTTTGGCCACCATCCTGATAAGACCTATGAATGTACTTAACCTTACACATAGTGAGAAGTCTTACTAAAGGCTCTGAGGCTGTGCTTAGCTTTATGTGCATGCCCAAGTCTTTGCAAGATTACAGCTCACTGTGTTATGGATGCTGCGGCACTGCACAAAACCAGCTTTGAGCATTTTGGAGAATGTTAAAGATACATAGTAGGTGGAGAGACTGAAATAGAGAGCATTTCCAGGAAGTACCTTGGCACAGGTCAAAGACATCACGCAAAGCACATCATTTTACCTCTTGCTTTGATTAGGGTGGGTGGGTTGGTTGGTTGGTTTGTTTTTTGCTAGACAGCCTTTCCTCAAGTCCAGTTCCCCTGAGCTGTGGTGGTAGTATAGTACCTAATTTATATAGTACCTAAAGAGCTTAGCTTGTCAGATGTTGATAGTTGGTTCAAAGCACCCTGGAGTGATCTGCTCAGAACTTTCTTTAAAGACACTTAGGCATCTAAGTAGATGCTAAGTTGTCTTGATAATTTCATTTCACCTCAATCTGTCAAAACTGGTCAAAATCTTGTGGCCCAGATCTGATTTTTGTCTGTGTAGGGTAGAGAGAAAATATACTGGCTTTTTCATCAGGCATTGTATTTTGGAACTGAATTAGCTTTAGAGGTTGGTGTTACCTGCTTCACATCAGAGTGGTGTTAACTAGAATGTTCAGTGTAAAGGCAAATATTAATTTCAAGTAGGAAGGTGTCTGCAGTGCTGCCTCTTCCCCACTGGTTGAACATGGCAGCCTTCTTGCTTCCAGTTTCAATTTTGCAGCTTCTCTGCTGTGCTGTCTTCCTTACACCAGACACTTCCAACTTGTCGGTCAAGACCTTTTAATTCTTTCTCCTCCTTCCTCGTGCAAATTCCCCTTTTAAGATCAACTTGTCCATCTCCCAAATATCGTTCCTCATAGACCAGGCAACAGCTTTTCAATTGCTGTTTAGCTGATGAAAGCCAACACTGCCAACTCTAAGTGCTTAGACATTCTAAGATTACCTTAATAATCTTGTTGTTTATATATTTACTTTATTTTTTTAAATGTTAAGTTCCTTTTTTCCATCTTGGGTCCAGGTAGGCATGTCTTCAGCATTACGGCAGAGCTATGAAGTCCAGGTGCCTTTGCCTTTCTCTTTTATTAAAAGCATAAATCCTGGCTTAATCACAGGATTTCCAGACTTGAGACTTAAAGAAAAATGCAAAATAGTAGAATCGTACAGTCAAACTATAATGATTGAGGGCAGTATGTTAATATTACTGTTAATAGATTTGCCTGACTCTTTGCTTTTAGGTTTTCAACCACTGCTTTGTGAATACAGCTCATTAATAATGGTAGAGGGGCAAAGTCTAGTTCATGGCATGGCAGCTGGAAGAGGCGGGGGATATATGTCTGAACAATGTAAACACTTGAATCTCTGTGGCATCTCAGCCTCTCCAGCGGTTTCCAGGTAGTGGATCTACCATGTGGAGGGCTTTTCCCCTTTCCATAGTAACTTAGCTCCGCTGACTAAAGTGTAATCACATGACTTTCAGATTAAAAGTTTTAATAATGATTTTAGTGTCCCTTTACTGATTTCTTATGAACTGCTGTGTACAGGCCACATTGCTTGGCTTGGGGTCTCTGAACTTAGACAACTCACGAAGTGCAGTACTGAGGTCCACAGTTGGTCCTTAACTTAGTTCTGCTGGATGCAAGTATGGAAATATACATAGATAGGTGTAGCATAAATCCCTGCAGCAACAGCTGGGGGGAAACTGAGAACACACTTCTGTCCTTAATCAGGAGCGACAGAGCTCTGCGAAGGGGTCTGAGAGCTGCAGGATCCCTTTGCTCCAGCTTGACCCTGCTGCCATGCTCCAGTGCGGTAACTCAGCCCGTGTACACAGCTGTCATGGGAGGATAGCAGGTGGTTAAAACAAGCTGCTGTTCTTGTTCAGCCCCAGCCCATAGCCAGTTGTTCTGTGCACCCAAAACAAGGCCCGCTCTGCATTTTTGCTGGGTCTACCAATGCAGGAGTTGACCCTGAGGCTCGCCTCCACTGGTGGCGTGCTGATGGTTTTCTCGCCCCTCCAGTGAGCTGCCTGCTTTTCCCCTCATTTGTGAGGCTTTAGTATCTTTGACCACTTTGCACATCTGTGGGTGCAACTGACCTTGGCAGTAGGTACTGGCATGATAGGACAAGGTGCAAGAGGCAGTGCAGATGGGGAGGCACCCAGTGGCAAGCCCTGTGTGGCCAAGCCAGGGTAGGGGCTTATTCATTCTCCCCCCTGCTTGGGGCACTTCTGCAGCAGCTCAGTCTAACCCACACTGAGTAAAAGGGAGCAGGCCCTGATGCGGGAGTTCTCATGCAGGGACACCAGGTAGTGTGTCATTCAGCCATCCTGGGGTGGCATTACTAGAGCAGCAGTGGTGATGTTGGTCGCAGCTCACTCCTCTGCATCCATTCCCCCTGCACACAAGCTGGGCTGATAGTTGGCAGTTACAGTTATTTCTGCTGTTTCTGTACTGTCCGGGCCAGCCCAGGACCTAGCCATGCCATTATAAATGAGGAGTGTCTTCAAGCTCTGCTGGTATATCAAGGCTAACCCCTGCCTGATGAGCAGATATATGGAAAGAAAACTATGATTATGCTTCAAATCACCACTGGCTTCCTGAACACTGAATCATTTAGAGGGCATTTCAGGCAAGTAACAATTTGAGGGGCTGGGTAGCAGGCTCTGCTCTGGGAGTTTTTTTGCCTTTTCTTTTTTTTTTTTTTTTTTTTTTTTTCCTCTTCAGTGGAAAATTTTTCAAAAGCAAGCCTGAAGTATTAACAATTTTTAAGTATGGTATTTTTTAAAAACCCTGTGTCTAGTAAAGACTGTGTGTTGTACAAGGCATTATTCTAACAAGCTCCTTATAGGGACAAATCAGTGTCGTATTAGTGCCAACTTTCTTCCATTCATGTACTACACAGGTGTCCCTCCCTAGGCAGGCTCCTTGCGTTGGTTCCTAGGCAACTGTAAAAATATTGCTGCACGTGAGTGTCAGGCATTGATTGCCTTTGGGGCTTTTTTGTGTTATAATAAGTGAACACAGACTAGTCCACTTTCTTTTTCTTTGGGTTCTGCTAAAGTCTCTGAGGGTTTTGAAGGTGCATCTGTGATATTCCCATCTGAGCAGTTCAGAAATACTTGCAGACAGGCACATGTGCGCAGCGTGGGATGGTGATCACACTGGAATCCTTAGGCAAGGCTTACTTCAGCTACTATAGTTTGCTTTTTGGTTTTTTTTAATAGCCAAGTTACTGGTGGCTTAGTATTTTGTGCGCTTGGTGAAATGTATAGCATCATCTAAAGAAAATATAATGAACAACCCTGTTTTATCTTGGTTTTACTCTGTATGGAGGGAAAGAAAAAAGACCCAAAACTGAAGAGTTCTAGTCAATGACAGGTTCAGCCCTAAATCAAATTGTTACTGAAATTCCTTTCAAGGGATTACTTACTTGAGTGAATTTGTGCAAGATCTGGCACAGGGGAAGTGTGTTTTTTAAATGAGAAAATGAAAGTTAGCATATAAAATTACAAGAGAAAGGATGGTGGGTGAGTGCAGCATTGCAGTGAGACAGGGTAGCTCTTTGCCCTTCTCAGTTGTTCTGAGAGCTCCTGGCTGACCTTGAGCAAGTCAGTTCACCTCTTGTTTCCCATTTGTGAGGTGGGAAGGGTGATGTATCTGTCATCCACTGTTTGTTCATTTCAGAGATGGACAGCATAACCGTGAGCTGCATTGGTTCCCCGCTTGGTGTTTGGAAGCCAGGCAGGTACAGCCCATGTACCTGTGCATGGTATTGAAACTGTCCTAATAAACCTTGCTCGTCCCAGCAGCTTCATCCCAACACGGACACGTTGGTCAGTCTGTCAGCCTGTAAGGTTCCTAGGAGACAAATAAACTGCCTCTCAGATGACATCCCGGGCCACCAGTTGATCATCCCTGGTTGATTTTGTCTGCTTAAGTTGGAAGGTCTTTGAGGCCTCTTTGTGTCGCACGGCCCTCTTTGGGCACCTGATCTTACCTGTGGACACCTAAATGGTGGTGTGCTACACAGGAGATACACAAGTATAATCAGTTGGTTGTGCAGAATCTAGAACTACTTGAGCCATGAGCCTGCGAAATACATGTGGGAAGCATGAAAACATTTTTCCAGAATTTACAATTTACCAAATATTGGTATGTGTATGTTTCAAATGCCCAGATTTAATGGGAGATACTAATGCTGGCATTTCCTCAGCATAGAAGGAATGATTTTATGCTTTCAATGTAGAAAGGCTTTTCTTTTGTAACTAGTAATGATAATATTAGATGTCAGGATTAAACAAGAAGCGACCTGTTTCTAATATTCTAAGAAGGAATATGATTTTAGTGGGGTTTTTGGTATCGCTTTGTCATGGTTTAACTCTAGCTCTGTCCTGGCTGAGACCAGGACACACTAGAAAATTTCTCGCAGTGAGATTACAAATGGTCAGCCAGTTGACATTTCCAGGGTCAGTTAAGACTGATTGTATTTGATATGCTGAAAAGCAAAGCTGTAGATGGCTTGGGGTAGTATAGCTCCATCACTTTAAAGGGAGTAACTTACCACTTACCCAAAGGCAGAGCAAGATCAGCATTGCCCCCCTGCCCTGGTGACTGAGTTTATTTTGGAAATTAGGGGACACAGCATGCAGTGAAGGCTGATCCAGAGATCCTCTCTACCTGTCCCTACAGAGAGCAAGAGGCAGCTTTGTTCTGCAAGCACCGTTCTTCCAGGCTGCTGTTTCGTGGTCTTCTGCACCTCACGGTTGGGGCTGCGAGTACGTCAGCCTTCACTGGAGAAAGCAGAAAATAGGTCTTCAGAGCAGCAGTCAGGGGTGGGGGCAGCGGAATGGACTGACAATGGGCATGATGGCTGCCAGTACAGTGGACTGAGATGCAGGGCTGGCTCTTCACTGCCTCTGGTTAGTGCCTGACAGTGCGGGGTCCTGGTCAGAGCTGCAGCTGTTGCACCTGCTCTGATAAATAGCAGTGCAGACATTTCTTCTCTTTCTTCTGGTTCTGAGCGATGTGAGAGAAGTTTGTTAATTTTTTCCACTGAGCTTATTTCTGAAAAATGAATTCATATTAATTTAAAAGCCATCAATCTTTGTTTTCTCTGGTGATGGCCTTTGACTAGGGAGCGTGGGTGTTCTGGCTCCTTTCTCATCCCGCTCCATCCATTTCAGCAGCAATTTCTGGTAAGTTTTGTCACCTCCATGCATACTGTGGAGAAACAGTGAGTGAGCATAGGGAGTGGCAATGTGAGAGAACAAAATTATGCTCCCCATCAATCATTACCCTCCAGCAACTTCCAGGGCACTGTAAATTGCTGACTAACAAGGGAGAATTAACTTGATAAAATCACCATTAGTGTCAGCTCAGAACAGTGTAAAGTTCTAAAGATACTGCTGTCCTCTCTGTCTCTCCTTCATCCATTAGTGTCTCTTCATGGAGATCCCAATCCAGCAAAGCACGTAAGCACATGCTTAATTGTAAGCAGAACTCAAGGAAATCACTGGAATATGAGTCAAGCAGGTGTTTATGTGCTTCGCCGCATCAGGGCCATAACACACTCTCTGAGCACAAAAATTATTAATATCTCTATGTGAGCCAGTTTCTTGATTCAAAAGCAGATTTAGACTCACTAGATGAACTTAAAAATATGACAGTCAAGTTTCACTGCGAGAGAGCATAGTAGTAGATATACAGCATTATCCTTAGCCTCATTAACCTTCCTTTTCTTACTTGTTATTTGAGTTTTATCAGTTTATGCTAGCTAGAAATGTGCCTAGATGTTTACTCCACATAGCCTTCTCAACACTCTGCAGTTACTAAAATTCAGGCCACCTTTGGACCCATGCATTAAAAACAGATCAGGTTAAAAGTTAGGGTGAGATGCAGATCCAGCTGATATAGCTAATGGGTTTTATTAGCTTATGGGACTTCTCTCAGTATTGCCAGACTGCATGCCAAATACTGCAGTTTGCCTTATGCCTTCTCAGTGTTTGCGGTTTGTTTCTTCATGTTTTCAATTTTTCTTCACAGTCTTGAAGACAAGAACCTTATTTCTAAGGCAAAAAACAAGCAAACAAAAAGCCAACAACAACAAAAAAGCTCAAAGCAAACAAACAGAAAACCCACTAAAGATATAACAATGGACACTTGGATTCTCATATAGTCATTGGACTACAATAGCTGCGAAAAAGGAAAAGTGTGAGGCATTTCAAGACTTCCCACAGAATCATCAGGGTGACCAGCACCCCTCATTTTTATTTCAAAATTGCTCTAAAGTTTGATGTTTGGTTGCTTTCATTATTTGATTATCCAACTAGTATCTCAGACTTTGTACCTCTGACACTATCATCCTTTTATTTTCATTTGGTTAGAAAGCTCTAGTCACATACTCATCACTACAGATAGTTACTTGCATTGAAAGGCTGAGAATGTCCAGCTGTTTAGTTGTAGCTCACTCCACGATCACCAGATGTTTCATTGCTCCACAGCCACCTGGAACTGGGGCTTGATCTGCTGTGACATTACATCCATTGTCAGAAGTAATCCAATCATCTTGTTTGAGCAGTTGATTTGTTTGAAGTTGTAGTATCACATTTGAGAACAGGATAGCACACCTCTGAATGCCAGAAGCTATAATTGTGTTGATCTACTCTGATCTTCCACAGGACACAGAGCAGAAAATATCACCTACCTCTGTTTCTTTTCTTTTTACTTTGTGGAATGACTACTGCGGCTGCTGTTGGAGTGTACTTTACTCTTTCCAGAACAGCTGACCACTGGAACTTCATTGAGGAAAATGTCATATCTTGACTGTTGCAAATGCTGAAATACATCTTAATAGAAATGAATGTTGTTACTCTTCATTTACAAATCAAAGCAGCAAACTTGTCATTCATAAAACAAAATTGATGTCTATTCTGTGATAGACGTGAATGCTAGTTAATAAGAAGATAAGTATTAATCCTGCTAAAAAATTCTGTCTGTGAAGCAGAAGTGCTGGGACAAATTCTCAGCAACTGCAAATGGATGGAAGTCAACTTATTTTAGTGGTCCTGGGTAGCTTTACACCCGCAGAGGTGTGGGCAAGCCAGTGTCTTTTACAACTCCACTCTTTTGAAACATATTGCTCTTTGAGCTACGAGAACTGTTTGAAGGAATGTCTACTGCCCGTGATCCATGTGAAGTCCATTGCATGCTCTAGTCCTATTTTGTCATTCAATTTTGACACTAATTTGTGTTTGCAGGTGTGAAAGCTGTGGTGCTGTCTTCCACTCTGAGTGTAAAGTGAAAGCTGTACCATGCCCCAGGTGTGTGCGTAAAGAATTGCAGAAGAAGCAGAAATCCTTCTGGAGGCGACTGAATATGGATGAAAACTTTGAAGAGTCTTGCAACATGTTTGAGTTGTCATATCAGAACACATGAGTTCCCTAAGGCAGTGGTCAGTCTGAAAAGAATCCTTTTCCCAGCTGCCAGCTCAAGCAACTTTGCAGCTTAGCCAGGCAGAAATCTTTTGGCAAAGTAATATCTGACCTTCTTCATCAGTGAATAGCAGCTGCCAAAGTGGCCATAAAGCCTTGTTGGCTTTGAAATACCAATGGCTAAACTGCATTTTGCATTGAAGTCCAGCCGTTAGCTCTTGTACAAAATGTGGTTTACTTGAAATGCTTTAGGTCTGGCTAATTAAGCACCCAACTTTTTCTTTTCCACCTCTGGAGAAGACTTTTCCTCAAAGCAGAAAATATTTGCTGCCATGACCACATTATTTTTTATGTTGTTTATTTAGAATTGATGAATCATCTGTGTATTTATGTATATTATTTATTTATTATTAGCCTTGGCAGAGATTCTGGTGAGGTGTTTCACAGAACCCAGTAGGGCAGGAATGATTTTAAACCCACCTGCTCCTTCTGATGTGGACACATGGCTCCATTTTCTCATGTATCCAGAGAGCTACTTTTAGAGGATCAGTGCATTTACATGCCACTTTTCCCCGAGGAAATAAAAGTATCTCACATCAAACCTTATACAGGGTGCTTGCAAGCATAAGACACAGAACAATTCCTTCAGCTATGTTTATATATTTATAACCACCCCAATTACGTATTCAATATGCAGATAAGCAGGGGACTTGCTACTGGTTTTGTTCAGGCTGGGTGTATTGGTTAAGCTCGGTCACTGAAGTCCATTGAGTTTTACTCTGATTATTCTTGATCTATGTGAGGCCATGTCCTCATCTCCAGTAACATGATGTTGGTTCTGACCTGCTGCTTTCACGTTTTAAGATGTTTTAAGTGTCCACATTGGTTTTGGTTTTATTTCATTAAGTTTAATTTAAATATTTCTCTAACTTGAACCTGTTAGACTGGTAGTCAGGAAAGTAGTCTTGCCCACGTTAGTTAGAAAATACCTCCAAGACTGTGAAACAATAGTTTGCTATGTTCATGTGCAATTTGTGTCCTGCATTCTCTGCAAGCTCTAAGGTATTTTATACTTCTGTAGTGATTTCCATGGTGGAGAGTGAAGTTCGTCAAGGTTCTGCTCCACGCACCTGGAACACAGGGAAGTATTAAACATGATAAATTACATATATTCTGATAGTGGAGTCTGTGATGGATTTAACTGGGGAGATGTGTGTCATCACTTGGCAGTATGTTTAATTCATTGCAGCTTCACCTCCCTTAAGCACTTAGGGATCTTCCTTCCTCCAGTCCACATTCTTAACTCTTTCTCCAGACCCTGCAGTAATATGAGTATTACATGTATATGAAAGCATTCACATATATACATATACACACACACACATGGTCACATGCATGTGTATTTTTCCTCTCCTCTCACATAGATTTGTCAAAATGCAGAATACTGATCTTTGCTTCCTATATAATCTTCAGGCTGTTGTATTCAAGGCAGAAAGCAGTCTTGATCATTGAAGCACCTCACTAATTGCTCAAGTATTTTAAATAAAAGTACAGGATACATCATGCTTACATTAAAAGGTAGAATGCTGCAATGAATTGTCTCTTACTGGAGTGTAAGTGGTTACCTTTTCCAGCCTCCAGTCAAAGAAAGTAGGTGGATCTGAGCTTTCTCAAATTTGAGTGCAACTACTATATATATATAGGAGTATGTTTATATCTGTATACATTAGACAACCAGTGCCTTTCTTTTCCAGAAGTCCTTCTCACAGTAGGATTCTTTGGAAAGAAGTGAGGGTTTTTCCATGTTCTTGGCAAAGTAGTATAGGGATTCCTATATCTAATAAACCTGGTGAATCATACACCTTTGTCACTAAAATTAATATTTCCCCTGCACAGGATGTCTCCGTATTAGCTCACTGTTCCTCATGTGAAATTAGTTGCTTTCAGCTATAATCCTTAAAGATACAATGTTCCTTGCAAGTCCATTCCCACATGAAGAATTCCCTGGATGTTCACAAATGCAAACACTGAGGAAGTATTGTGGAATTAGTCATGCAAACAGGAACTCCAGTGGTTTTGGCTGAATAAACAGTACGCTCCCTTTGCCACGGGACTACAACTAGTCCCGTGGCAAAGGCAGTAGTTCTGAAACTGTCAGAATCTGGCAGGTACTATTTTGAATTAGCTCTAGACATAATCGTGGGTCATTAAAGACCCACCCAAAAAGGTGGTGTTTTTCAAACAATCACATTGTGGTATTTAGGATACCTTACAGCACTGGTTCATGTACATCTCGGTTTAGAGAAGACTGCTTGTGCCCACTGGCAAAACCCCTATGGAGTCAAGGAATCAAGGTTCAGACATTGCGAACTATTAGTTACTTTGATAGATTTCCCGATCTCCAAAGCACCAGTCGTGTGGGTAGTTAGATATTCTAGTTGAATTCTGGAATAACAACATAGATAGTATTGGAGTTACTCTGGGTTTGTACAGGTATTACAGAACAGTTTCTTTGCTAATGGAGATTTACAGGAAAAAAAAAAAAAAGAATATGATGTCAGCAAAGCCACTGGAATTAGTCATGGGTCCGGAACCACGGCCATTACTAATGGCAAAAGCATGTTGTTACACTATGCTGGTAGAACCGAAAGCTTTATGTAAAAGGATACTGTACGATACGGATAAGATTCATTTCTACAAAATCCAATGTTGTTGTAAACAAGCCATTTCCTAAAATGGATACATGTTCATTTTTACCTTGGAAAAGTAATATAGCTTCTCCTGGTAGCTGTAGGAGCAGACTGTAATGTAGGAGATGCTTTCCTCTCAGGGATGCCTAGCTCCTATCCAAAACCAGTTATTCCATATGAACAGGTAAGAGGAAGTCTTCTGTCGCTGCCTATTGTAGGCATAATGAAAAGTTTGATCCTGCCCTGAGAAGGTGCAGATGCAGTAGGAACAAACCCTATTCATTTTTCAGGGCTGCAAGGCAAAAGAATAAACTGAAACTATACTTCCCTTTACTAACTCTCAAAAGACCCAATCTAAAAGGAGGGTTTTCCTGCAAGAGCCATCTGCTAGTAGGAGACTCGGCCTGAGATTCTGTAGGTGGTTTGGTGTTCAGACAACACTGTACACTTGTGTGGTTGTCTCTCCTGTACCAACAGTTCTGCGTGCTGGGCCCCTCTGTTGCTCTTTTCCCATTCTGCAGCCCATAGCCTGCACATGGCTTTGCTCTGTGGACTTCTGGGTGGGCATCAGCTGGAAAAGTACCTGAGGTCTTTCCAGATGGCACCACTCTCTCCCCACACACACAGGTGAAATCACATATTAGTACTTCTAGTTTCATCCTACCCACGAGTAAAATAAATTTGAACAATAGCATTTAATTGTGAAGCAAGAATAGAATGTGCTGTTTGTCTTCTTCACAGAGAAGGTGCTTTCATAGCTGACAGAGGAGGAATTGAGCTGTACGTGTAGTTACTGCTTTTGCTTGTACAGAACTTGTAATCAGTGTAGAAATAGGGTGCTTCACCGCAATAGACTATAGCCTGACCCTCTACAACTACTTAGAAACTTCTCATCTCAGTTTAGTGAGTCTGAGATTATTTTAATCTGGGACACTGTGGAGATCCTTATTCAAGTCTCTTTTCCTCTTTACCCTGACCCTCTAGCTTTCCTTTACTGGACCTACCTAGAGGATACAAACCACAGCTTTTTTTAAATATTATCCATCTATAAAAAAAATGAAATCTGGATCTCTTCTGTAGAAATCTTTCTATTGCTTTTCTTTCTCTGTCTTAGGTGATGAAAAATGGTGGCTTTGTGATGTGACACGGTATCCTGTCTGGCACCTACCAATAAGTGAGAGAAGGTACTTTTTGGTGAGGAACTTGGGTTTTTCACAGTACTCCACAGGGTCTGGTGGCCCTGTTAGGAATGAATCATCAGGGTACCTCTAGAGCTTCTCTTGTCAAGGGTTCTCTTAATGTCAGGATACTGTGTATATTATAATGGATTGATGATAATGTCCTAAAGGCTGGGGGAAAAAAAAAAAAAAAAGAGCTGAGGATGTCCATTTACAATGAAATGGGGAAGCTACGCAGTTGTGTTTTGGGTTTTCCCTGGAGCAACAGAAGCCACTGAGTTTCCCGGGCTTCCCAAGGTCTACACACAGCCTGCGTTGCAGCTGACTGTCGATCTGTATGAAAGAAATGTAATCAAATAATCATCGTAATTTTCTCTCTTTTTTTCCTGCTGCTCAGCTGCAAGCCAGTCCCCTCTCTGTCCCTGTCTTTGCTCACAATGCTGAGCCTACAGCTAGACTTTGAGCTTCATAGCTCATTGTGTTGCTTTTGAACCAGTCGAGTCTGATCATTCTCTCCTTCATAATTTGCCTTCCAATTTTCCCTTCTCAGTAGGAGTGCCTTACAGTACTGTATATTAGTGTCTATCTTCCTGTTCTGGATTTCCTGATTGAATCTGCTGTTCAATTAACTTGTAGGCTTAAACTGAAACTCCCGTGGCTGCGCATGCTCTTTTGCAGGAGCAGCTGAGTAAATCAGTTTGCTTATTCTGTCCTCATGAAGTGAGCTCTACAGGCTGCATATACCAGCTCTGAAGACACCAAGCGGCATGGAAACCCCTCACTTCTGCTCAATTTGGTGCCTTAAATTTTCAAAAGTGAAGAATTTTGTCAGGAATGCTCTGCCATGATGCATGTTTGGCATTGGAGCTTGAAACCCTTGCTCGTGGCAGTTTCCATCTTACTAGAAGTGGTGACCATAAAATCTGTTTACTATCTATGCTTTGAGAGGGAAATATGAGAAAAGATAGCATGGAGATGGCATTGGGCTTTATTATCTATATTTTGGGGACTAGCTGGGCTTCTCTTCAGCCAGAAATGTGGTTATGCTTATGCAAGACCTTCAGGAGCTGTGCATGTATAATAATGGCAAGCACTGGGCATTAAAGTGGGATAAGGTCGTGTGCAATTGTGCTTCTCCTGGACTCACTGGCCAGCCTATGCCACGTGGTGAGGGACTGCCGTACAGTGGTCCCTGCCTGCATGGCACAGCTGGGTCCAGTGCTGTGGGAGAGAAGGTGTTTCTTCAAAGCTCAATTTTAATGCAGCCTGGTCCTGTGAGGCTAACCCGGTGAAGGCTTGGTCAGCATTACCTTAGAGAGAGGTTTAACCTGCTTAAAATTTAGCATTGTTTGCTAAAGTATGTGGGTAACTCTTCCAGCACATGTCAGCCCCGGGCACATGTCCGTACTGACTGTGATCTTTTTAAGTCCACATTTGACAGTGGCAGTGCTGTCGTTTCATTTTAGCAGTGTAGTGAGGAGACAGCCCGGATGATAATGTGCAAAGGCCTTCTTTATGTGAAAACCCTGGTGTGCACACACTGGCTTGGGTCATATCTTAAAATGCCAATTTCATCCAAATTCCTTAAGATGGCCATTAATCCAAATTGCGAAGTTGCCGCTTGTGGGCAGCATCAGAGAAATCCAGGCCTGGAAAGCTATCAGCTGTCTAGGAACAAAGTGTATTAGGCCTCGTCAACGTGCACAAGTGTCACTGGCTCAATTTTTTATTTATTCATGTCTAATCCACATGTTAAGCCAGTATAAATCCTTGAATACACAGGGTTGTTTTGGTGGAATAAGGATTTGTTTCACTTTTGCTTATGTACTTGTCTACAAAGTCAATCTTGCTTAAACTGAAGTGTGTTTTCAGACTGATTTTTAATGGCATCGATACCTGTGATATCATGTTAGTTTATACTAGTCCCTTCTATACTTCAGCTCAGCAAAAGTAAGAATTCATGAGCAAAAGGTGCATTTGGAGGGTTTTAAGCAATAAAGGCAGTTCCAAATCAACTTTACTTTCGTCAAGGCAGGCAGAGGCGGAGGGAAGCCGGGCATGAGCAGCAGCCTGCAGTGGCTGGTGCTGTCCCTGGCAGCCTGGGCTTTCCTGCCCACCAGAGCACCAGCTCACCTGCAGCACTTGCAATGGATTTTAGTATCACTGGCAGTGCACCCTGAGTTTTTGGAAAAGTATTACATGTGTGTGCTACTCTGTTAACTTATTGGTAACTTCATTACGTGTTTTTCATTGTTCTTGTGTTTGTATTGATTTTTTTACTTTTGACAAGATTTTTTTTAAAATTATCTGCAACTACTAGGCAATAGTCTTAATTTATTATTGATGTGTAATAATGTTGTAATTTAAATTCAGTGAGTTGAATTCCTTGTTGACACTTGAGCAGGGTCTATTTGGGTTCACTTGTGACAGCATCAGAGCACCAGTCCCTCGTGTATAAAGGCAACTCTCAATAAACATTAAAAAAAAGTTACTCGTAGTTTTGAATTTGCCTTCTGGTGGGTACTGCACCATGGGTAGGACAAGTTTTGAAACAGTGCTAGTTTCCTTAAGAATGCTAATCTGCCGGTGAAAGTCTTCCAAACCAAAGCAAATTATGACATTTACTGTTCCTGGATCTGAGCCAGGAGGTCTATGGAAATACTGTCAAGGACTGCATCAGGCTTTATGGGTTTGGATTCCCAGTGAAATCTTTTAAATGTTTTTTGAAAGCCACAAATGCCTGGTTTTTTAATGGTGCTGACCCCCAGCAGCTCCCAGAGGGCTTATTGGAAGCTGCTGTTGTTGCACACCTTTGGATACGGAGCTCCTGGGAGGCACACGGCGGGTATAGGGAGGCAGCTCCCCACTGCCTGGCTGTCACATGGAACTCTGCCAGACGGTCCAGGCTAAGGTCCTTGCATTCTAAGGGAGGCATCTCCCAGCTGGACTGAAGGGCTGGGAGAGCAGGATTTTGCCCACATTGTAAGGGCTCTCCAGCTGATGGATGTAGGAGCAGGCATGATTCCTGCTCTTCTGGGCTGCTTCTTCCAGTGCATCAGCTGTGGAGCTGCTTCAGCTCCCTGGAGCTGTGGATTTGGTGACTGTAAGGATTGCAGCGCTGAGCCATGGTGGAGCTCATGGGCCTAAACACCTTGCCTGAGGGTGCCCAGAGAAATCCACACCTACCCCCATGCTCTTGTGGCCTTCAAAGAGGAGGATATATCCTCTCCCTCACTGCCCTCCTGTCCTTCCTCAGAAAGACCAGAAGTCCACCAGGAATGTCAGTCCTCTCACCTTTGGACTTCATCCCTGTGATGAAATCAGCTACAAGCAATGAGTTAATGTTTGACCAGGACCATACAGGCTGTGCAAGAGAACCATGGGCAAGACCTTCTCTTCCTCCTTATTTGCTTTACAAGGTGAGCAAATTCTGTTATGACGTCATCTTCACCTTTCATTCCCACCTCCCCTCCTCACTTCACCCTGTAAGAGATGGTGGGTGAAAGCATCAAAACAGAGCAGAGACCATGTGGTCTAGGGAGCCCTGGGAGGAGAACTTTGGTGGGTGGTGTTTTTTTTTTTTTTCTGTCCTCCTGTGGCTGTATTTACACAGCTTCTTCTCTCCTCCTTGTCCCTTCCCAGCCTCTGTTATGCCCTGTTACAGCATATGAACCATCACTGAAATGAGCTGCTTAAGGGACATATTCCAATAGCTGTCATGGGCAATTTGGGGATGGAGTTTCAAGCAACATTTCTTTTGGTTTAAGTCGGGAGCTCAAGTGGTGGGATTTTTCTCCCTGTTGTACATTGTCATTATGTGAAAGTTGTGCCCTCCGTTGGCACTCTGCCAATAAAACCTTGCATTGGCAGCCTTGTTCTTACATCCTCCATGCACACTCCCAGAAGTCATTTCTGTTAACCATTTGTGTCAATTTATCAGCTGGCCTTTAACGCAGCAAGCCACAGAAAATACCAGTCTGTGAATTGCAGTGTGCCTTCCAGGTCCCTTGGGAAGCAGTAGCAAAGTGGCATTTGTTTCTGATGCTGAGCAGAGGGACAGGCTGGCACCCACAGAGTATCCATCCACCTTGTCCTCTTCATGGTTGACACTCCTCATGCTGATGGGCCAAGTCACTGTTTTATAACCATATAAGCTTATGTGTTTGAGAATGTTAGATCATGGGTAATTCTTATAACCCCTTAGGCCCAACAGCCAGTCTTTTAGATTTTGTTCTTTCATGTTCTCGTTGCATGTTAAACACTTTACAACAGGATGAGCTAGGAGAGTTGATTGTCTCCTATGGCCAAGTCCCATGAGTTATTATGGTTCATGTCACCTGAGCATGCCAAGCCAAGCTCTAGCTCTTCTCTTAATCGTCATCACAGTTCATTTTTAAAAAGTTACGCTTCTAGCTCTTAGACCAAAATTAACAGTATTTGGTTTAACACGGGAGGTTAGCTGGTTTTCTAGAAGGTGGTAGAACGGGAAGGCAGCCCTTCTTCTGGGAATGAGTGACGGTGTCCACAAGTTTATGAAGTCTGGAGGACACTGTCTAAAATAAATCAAATGGTACAAGCTCTTTGCCTGGAATTGTGCTCCAGGCTCAAAGAAACCTCTTTCTTTCTTTCTTTCTTTCTTTCTTTCTTTCTTTCTTTCTTTCTTTCTTTCTTTCTTTCTACTTTTCCATGTGTATGATGCAATTCCGATTACAGTACAGGAATAGATTAACCCAAATGAATCCAGCTTCCTCCTTGTTTCCTTAGGGATGGAGAGGGACCTTCCAGGTCTGAAGTTTACCATACCTTTTCAGTGAAAGGCATGCTGAGGGCAAATGAAAATATTCTGGGAGTATGTGCACATATCTCTGGACTGTCTTTTTGAAATAGTTCTTGTTTAACTAAATACTCTCCAAAATAGAGGTTCCATACAGAAGCCTGAGTATGAGAAGGTGGTGAAAAGCATCTCAGATAATCAGGTGTCGCAAGTAAAACCAGACAAAATCTCCAAGGCAAGCAGAAGTAAATTCCAAACATTTTAAGTGTAGTCAAATACAAAACTTGGTATTGAGGCTGTAAACATGCTAAGAAGTCAGTATGCTGTTTACAAGTAAGTGACTTCTGATTTTCTGTAATTGAGTTTGAGGCATTAACCTCAGATATTAAAAATTGTGAGGCTCATCTGGAAAGCAAGAGAAGTCAGATAAGAGCTTGTGTTAAGGGCTGAATTTTCACTGACTTGAAAATTCCCAGGTGTTTATCATGTAGATACAAGGAATTGTTAGTAACGTACTGTTAAAAAATAAGAAAGTGCAAGTTACTGAGTCTGTGTAAGAAAGTATTAGTTGTAATCAGTGCACACAGAGCAGTTCAGTCCAAAGTGCTTTCATAGCACTAAAAATTACAAGTTCTTGTATGTGATTGATACTGCAGGCAGGTACCTAAAGTACAGCAACTAAGTCAAGAAACATGATGAGTGTCCTTCCACTGAATTGTGCCTTGCCCTGCAAGTAATCCCACTGATTTCTGAGACCAAGGGGTATGGACTCCTGCGGGAGCAAAGTTAGGGTGGAAGAACTGAGACCCCAGCACCATCCTGTCATCAGACATCGGCGTGCAGTTGCTTCTGACACTGGAGGATGTTGTTAGTTGTGTACATATTGCAAAATGTCCTATTCTGGCTTGTACTCTGCACTTCTGAAGAGCACTCATCTCTGATTTAACAGGCAGCATGATCGATTCTTTAAGCAGATACAAGATCTGGTGACTCCAATGAAAGCTGCAGTTTGGGAAAGAACCAGAGCTGGGCTCTCGGTGTTTAGAGACATGAGCTGTAGCTGTGTATAAAATTGTCAGATCCCTTGTAAAATGCATGTGCACCTAGCACAGAGTTAACCCTGGGTGATAGTAGGTAAAAGAGGACAAAAGTATAATAAAATATGTGTCTCTACTGTAGGTATTTACACAGTATTGACATTGTTAGCTATGCTTAGACATTGATGTCAAGTGTTACTGTGCTGTCATAAAACAATAAAGTACTTCTGTGAAGGGCTTAGGGCAAAGGCGAGGCAGAGAAGTCTCACTATATAAGGCCCTCCTCCAGCACTCGTGGTAATCCATGGGAATGTTTCCATAGCTGTCGGCAGGAGCTGTGTGGAGGCCTGCTAGGGGAGGGTGAGCAGAAGCGGCATGTTTACTGCCTTTAGAGCAGGTGGTGTCCAGTGATTTTGTCTCAGGGACAATATTGCCACCACCAAACTTTAGGAGTCTAATGCAGCTGACAAGTCTACCTTGCATGCAATCAGTGGAGAGAGATGAGGATTCCTCCTGGGAGCAGAGATGTATTTGAACTGAATTGTCTGGCGTTTCATAGAAATGCTGACAATGACCCATAAAAACTGAGCTATGACATTAAGAAAAATACTGTGCTTAGGGTGGCCATGAGGTGAAAAGAGTCCAGTGTCCCAGGCTTTCTGCACAGTGTACCCTGGACTTGGCACACTTTCAGCTCTAGGCTGTTGCAGCTCTGCTTCTCACATTGGGCTCACAGTAGGCATCCCCTCAACATTTTGGCTGCAGGACCAGACTTCGCAGCTGAGTTCAGTGTTTATATGTAGTGGACGAAACTGAAATGCCAGTCTCAATCAGTCAGAGCACCGGGGAGTTTAGATCCAGGCACAGTGCCTGCCCGTCCATGGGTCTGCAGCTCCATTTTGTCCTCCCTGCTCGTTGTCTCTGCTCTTCATGAGGTAATGGAAAGATTTCTTCTCCAAGCCATGCCAATACATGGGACCTGTTAGTCTTGCTGCAGAAAACTCTTGCCCTTCCACTGGAGGTGGTTTCTATGTAATTGTTTCCTGGTTAGATGCTGCTGCATGGGAAGGTGTTCTCCTGCTTCTTTCCAGATGCGGGAGGTAATTCTTTTCCATCAAAGCATTTAGCAGAAGTGTTCCCCAACATAGCAGTCCTACAGCTGTCCTGCGAGGGGTGGGAGAGTTACCTGCTTCCTGACCCTAATCTGGACAATGCTTCTCAAAAATCAGACAGCTTCAAAAAAGCAAGGCATCTCTGTCAAGAAGGGACATTTCAGAGCTGTGCATAAACCTGAGTGTTGCTGCCAGCCTGGCTTGCCTTGCTTTTCCGGTCAGGAACCAGAGTGCTCCACACCTCCTGCTCTTCACTGTTCTCTGGGGGAGCTGATCTGGGCTGTTTGGAAAACAAGTGGGTAGGTGTGGAGCGCTTCAGCATCTGACTGTCTGAATTAATTTTGAACTTAGGCAACTGGATGAGCCTTCCACACTTACTTCTCATAAGCATTGCCCATGCCATTTCCTGTCCCAGATTTTATCTTAAAAGCTAATGAATAGAGCTGAAGTCTGTCCCTCACTCATCAGGTACATCAGCCTCCAAACTGCAGGGCTGACTTCACACTGGGACATCTCTCAGAGTCCCTGGGCTCACTCCAGCCGAATCTGTGTGAGACTGGCTTGGTCCCTCACTCGGAGTCCTGGGAGGTGTCACGGTGGCAGTGAACAGCCTCAGTCCTGTGGCACCTGGTGTCCCTTCCATTCCTCTGGTGCTCAGCTCAGCTGGTGCTGAAGACCGGGGTCAGGTTCGTTCCCCTACTCCCAACAGCACTGCAAGCTCCTACTCCACAGGACCACCACCTACCCCAGCAGAGCACTGTAGGACACCCTGTCCTTCCATCCCACTGTCCTTGTGCAAATAAAGGGGGATTTTAAGCTCAGTTCAAACAGAGGTGAGCACTCTCTCTCACATGTGTAGCCAGAGCAGAATGCTGCAGCACCACCATCCCCTTGGCTTTGTGTGTGATCTTTTCCCATGAATATCTCAGTGGTGTCCTCATCACATGAGCTCTTCAGCCTCTGGGACAGTGAGACAGCCTGGGAGCTTGAAATGACCCTTTCAGTTTGCACATCTCTTGTGCTGCATAGCAACCCATTAAAATTATTCACTTTACCTTTCTCTGTAGAAACTTGGGGGACCTTGGAACAAACTGCTTGGAATTGGCAGGGACGTGCACGCGGGGGAGATGCGGAGCAGAGTGTGCCTCTCCTCACACTCCTCTTCTTTTTATTGACCCACCTCACCGATTGGAAAAGACCCCTGTCCCCCCCACGGCCCCCTCTTCCTC
>JMFS01068481.1:0-19298 GCA_000699545.1 Podiceps cristatus | reverse complement strand
GATAATAAAAAATATTAGAATATATAAAATGCAAAATGCACAAAATCTCACAGATTTCTCGTCTGTGAGATATCTTACATATCATATGATGACCAATGCAGCCCATCCTGAGCTGCAGCCACAGAACAGCAAGTTCCAGTGAGAGCGAGCAAGGGAACAGAACAGTAAAATGAACAAATGGAAGCAAATAAGGGGCCTGGCCCACCACCTGACCCCCACTTATAGTGGACATGATGTCTATGGTATAAATACTTTTTGGCCAGTTTGGGTCAACTATACTGAGTATACCCCTCCCATGTTTTTGCACTTATACATTAGCAAAACCTGGGAAACTGAAAATGTCCTTGATTATTTAGCAACAACTAATAACATCAGTGTATTATTAACATTCTTCACATACCAAATCCCACACTAAATCCAAAACACAGTAGCTACTGGAAAGAAAATTGGCTCTATCCTGGCTGAAACTAGGACAGATTCTTACTCAAGATAGTTTGATATGTTAGGAATGATATTGGCTTGAAAAATCTCTGAACAATTTTGACAAACCCAAACAGCATATTAACTTATCCGTGTTTAAAAATTGTTGAACAGAGCACATATAACAAGGGAGAAAAAACATTTTCATAATATCTTTGAAGGTATTTTAATAGCAGATTAATTTTCACTTGTGAACTACTAATTAGCAGTCCTCACTTTGTCTAGATGATTTGTAAATTTCTGTTTTTTTTAAAAATCAGACTAAATTTCCTTAAACAAACTTGGCACTATATTAGAGGAGCAATTTGGGAAGTTAACTGCTTAACTGTCGTTTTTAATCATTAAGTAAATAAAAATCATTATGCTGTTAAGAATCTTGGTGAAATTACTCTAGCTGTGTAGCTTTTATAATTAGAAATACTGAGACAATTTTAATTTGCCAAAGTAAATGCATTGCTCTGCAGCTTTTACTGTAGTAGAACTAACACGAAGGAAGATTTTTGAAGAAGTGAATTACATGTGCCAGGCATCAATGCAGAACAGTATACACAAAAACACCACCTTGCTGTGGTTTTCAATTTCTTGCTAGTATGAGGATGATGTTAAATTACTGTTTGGTTTTTGCTTTTTGACAGAACAAAACTCCTCTGGTAAATGAAAGCTTGAAAAGTTTTTTAGGTACAAAAGATGGTAAGTTCTTTGTTTAGTATACTTCTCAAAATAATAGAAATAGGGAACAAAGGATTAAATCTTTGAATCTTTCATTAACAGAACAGTCTTGTGACATAAAGGATGCTTTTGTTCCTGTCAAATGTCATAATGACTATTTATTCAGAATAGGATTCAGTCTATAATTTTTGAAGTTAATGTTGCCAAAGCTGTATTTTTGTCTATAATTTTTGAAGTTAATGTTGCCAAAGCTGTATTTTTAACTGAGGTGACTAGTGCATTTGAATTAGTATTTCATGATGAGTTACGATTATTCTAACTTGGAGCCATTCTAGACCAATAGAAACAGTAACCAGTGAAAACTCACTGTAGAGGTACAGTAGTGAATCTGCACATAGGAGAAATGCCAAAATGTTGTCTTTAACAGCTGAGTAGTTACGAAATTCAAGTGCAAGACTTCTTTTAAGCAATCTATTTATGCTCCTGCAGTATTGCTGACTTAATTTTGATACAATGGCTGAGTTAGAAATTAGAGAATTGGCGTACAAATTAGCTGTGTGGTGGTAGCTTGCTGAATGTCTAAATTATGCTTGTAGGTGTTCATACTGAAGCCATGTTAATGTTAAATCTTTGAAATGAGAATTGTTTCCATCTGCTGTATTTTTTTTACTCTTCTCATTTCCTTTTTAGGTCGCTTGGTAGCAGGTCTTGTTGCAGAATTTCTACGTTTTTTCAATCTTGATTTTACATTGGCTGTTTTTCAGCCTGAATCAAGCACAGTAAGATATACTGGTTTTATTTGTATCATATGCTGGTTGTTTGGACTGCATGACAATGAATACAGAAACTATAGTAGACTTAAGCCACTTGCTTGTGTTTATTCTAAATAATTTTTCATATTTAGTCTGTAAAAGGTATTTATGGCAATAAAGACACGTGTTCCAGGAAAGTGTGCTAATATGAATGACTGTTCTCTTTATCAAAAATCAATGCTTGATAGTATGTTAATTTTGAATTAACAAATTAATGTTTTTTGTGAAATCATGTAACAGCATATACAACAGAATACTCCTGCAATGTTTTTGTGCCAATAATTTAATATGTCATGGTATTAGGTTAGTGTTGTTACATGAAAATTAAAATAATGTCAGTAATCTACTCTGAGAGAAATTTCAGTGAAAGGGCTTTGTGCAGATGCACGTGACAAAAAGTGATTGAATAGAATAGTTCAGTTGGAAGGGACCTACATTGATCATGTAGCCTTACTGATTACTTTTAACACTGAATTTTTATCATGTTTGTCCCTCTGTCTCTTTTTATGATATAAAGGTTTTAATAATAAATTTGGGTTTGAAATAGTTCCATTTAACTGAAGAATTTCTCTTTACATCTCAAATACTCATTTTTATTCTTAGTGTCAGCTTAAATAGTTATTAAAAATCCATCTTTGTTAAATCAATTAATTGACTTCTGTTTCTCAGAATTTCACATTTCTTTTTAGGGGCTTAATCAAAGAAAATCCCATACACAATCCATTGTCCTTTGCTAAATATCCTTAGCTTCATTTATTGCACTAGGACACATCTGTACAAAGGTTCCTGTTCATGCTACCAGGTAGAAACAGTCATGCTTTCTGTCAAGTTGCCACTCGCTCTCAGAGCAGTGCTTTGTTCTTGTGGTAAAGGCATCTCATGCTCTCTGAAATACCCCCTTCCGTTCCCCAGTGGAAGCATCTTTTTTTTGCCCATTGCAGTGCATATATGAAATTTGGCCAAAGTTAAGCAAGTTGGCCAAAACTGCTGTGTGTAGTGCTGAAAGGTTTTACTTTGTCTTCCTCTGCTAGGCCCTGTCTCTGAGCATTCTGTTGTATCGTCTCTTTATCCTCATTGTTTTGGTCTGCTTGACCAGTATTTTGATAGGAAGTGTCACTAAATAATCATAAGAGTTCAAGATGAACTGTTGCCGTTTGCAGTATTGCTGTTCTGAGGTTATGCCAGTCAACCTGGGTTTGCTGCAGCATTCTGCTTCTGCTATAATGTGAAGTTTGGTTTTAAATTTTTTTTTCTTGTTGGTGTTTTGGGGTTTTTTGGTGTTTTTTTTTTTTTCTGATTCTGAATTACTTTCATCCCTGTTTCTGTCCAAACTTGTGTTTGTTTTTTGGTTTTTTTTTTTTTTTGTTTGTTTGTTTTTTTTTTTTTTTTTAAAGTGAAACAGAAACTGAAAGTCTGTCTTGACCTGTGCTGGTGTACTTCTATATGCCTGGGAATGGGGACTCCCCATCATCTATGAATTTGCTGGAACCACTGGCTAGGTGTTCTAGGATCCACTTTTAAATGTGATAGGCTAAAGTAACATGCTTCAGGATGTAAGGATTTATATGGTCATGGTAATGATGAATACTTGCATAGTTAAAACAACTTTGTCAACAATTAGTCAAAATATTGCTGTGTTCAATAAGACTTAAAAGCTTTAGGAATTATATTGCAAAATATATATTGTGTTTTCTGACAGTTATTTCTGTGTTATGATTTTTTGTTTGTTTGGGGTGGTTCGTTGTTTTATTGGTTTTGTTTTGTTTTTTTTTCCCCCCTTCCAGCTAAATGGTCTTGATGGTAGAGAAAACTTAGCTCGAGACTTGGGAATTCTAGAAGCAGAAGGTACTGTGGGTGGTCCCTTGTTGTTGGAGGTGGTTAGAAAATGTCAGCAGAAAAAGATTTCAGGCAGTGCAGAAGTAAGTAGTATTAACATGCAATTTCTTTCCTTCTTCATAATTCTTTATTCATTTTCATTTCAATGATGAAAAATAAACTGAAATTAAGGACACTTGGCTATGATTGTAGTATTACACTATTTCAAGTCTTTATTATAGTTAGCATAATAGGAAGTGCCTTCAACATAACTTACTAGAAAACCATGCTGAAATATAAAGACTATGACTATTCTATTACTTTTGATGCCACCCTAGTATTCTTACTGATGTTCTGCTACAACAGAGAAACACAGAGTGAACCCAGATAAATGACACAAAACACTCACTTATTTTCTAGTGCAGTCTAGCTGTACCTATTTTCTTTAGCATACTTCTAATTGTAATGTGACCTGAAAAGCCTAGAATTGGTTTTGTTAAAGGCTTTAAAACTGTTCAGAAAACATATGTATTTAAACATATGAAAGTATTGACTTACCTGGAGGCAATGATAGTAGTATTTAATGGACTATATAATTAAGTTGTTAATTAAAATGAATGAAATCCAACCAATAGTGTTTGATTAATCTGTCATGACTGTGGCTCAAAAGAAAATTCCCTGCACCCAAGATACATTCAGCGAAAGCTTAAATTCAGAAGTGGTTGTCATAGACTTCCTAACATGGCATCGCGGTGTCACAGTTTGCATACTGTGTAAGTGAGGATGGTAGCTTTGTTTCTTGATTGATGGTATTATGACAAAATTCAACGTGTTTTTAATAAGTGTTGATTTGAAACTTCTTAGGTGGCTCCAGTTCCAAGTGACAGCCCGTGCCCCACATCAAAATCATCTGATGGAAGATCAAATACACACCCTATACCAAATAAGGTGAGATTGTTTATATATAATGAGAAAGCTGTATATAATACGTGAGGTAAGAGATAAGCGAGAACTCCTATGACACTGCGGATATGATTGCATTCACTTAAACGGTGAAAGTCCTGTACCTTTCTGGCTGGGTGGGTGACAGTGCATGCACAGGGTCCCTGTGCGACAGAGGTTGGAGCTGACTTGTCTGTTTATTGGGCAGCTGGCTGATTGCTGATTAGGAGTGGTAAGGTGTTTGGATACAACTGTCATTGTGTTGGGGCCTGTGGCTTTCTTTTCTCTGTTGCTTCCTATTAACACAAAATCTGTGTTAACTAATACCTTCCAGGCCTCTAATACTCCTTTACATTTGACTGGAACTGATCAACAGATTGAGAATTATGGGAAAGTGTAGGGTGTGGAAAGGGGCATGATGACTTAAGCCACTTTTCCACAAGAAAACAGCTACTCTCTGTACCCAGTAAAAAAACCAATGAACCAAACCCCACAAAAAAAAACCCAAACAAAAAAGAAACCACCCCCCCCCAAAAACAACAACAAAACAACCCACAAAAAAAAAACAAACAAACAAACAAAAACACCAAACAAAAAACCTGAAACCACCAACCCCAAAACAACAACAAAAAATGCAAAGCAAAACAATCCTGGTTCAAGTACTAAAGTTTGTTCAAATTATTTATGTAATCTGATCACATAAAGTTTTGATTGCTTTTTTCACAGTTGCTGGAAGCAATTTAGAAGCTTTCCAACTCATTAAAGCAAGCTGTGAAATATAACATTGCATGGATTTTGTTGTTAGCTCATTCATTTGAGAGAGGGAGTGATAAGGATAAAAGAAAATAAAAAGACAGCTCAGTTTGCATCTGCTTCATTTTATTCCAGTTCTGTAGTTTTTCCCATGCAAAACCAGAAATTTGAAAAGCAAGCTTCATTTCAAGATTAAATTACTTTATTAATTGCTGTGGTTCTTGATAGTATCTTAAAAGCTAATATTTCTGTAACTGGCCTTTGAATGGAAACTCTAATAATTTCAGACCTGCTTTAGGAGTAGATAATTCTTTCTTGGTACCAGTTTTTAAAACAAAACAAATCCACTAAAAAGATCTGAATGCTGATTAAGTATCACTATTACTCGTACTGTTGCTTCATACCTGAGCCCCTACTTTTGTCTTCAGGTGGTTCCAGATTAGCTAAGTAGAACTGCTGGTGATGAGTTAGGAGATATTCCATTATCCCTTGCATATATCCCCTTTTATCTTAAGGTTTAAATTACTTTATTTCAAACAATTGGGTCAGAAAGAGAAGAGCTGAGTGTTATATGGCACAAGGAAAAGAATACTTGTCTAGAGGAGGAAGACTGTAGTTCGTGGGTTGTAAATTGCACCAGGTTTCAAATGTGGTGGGGTGGTGGTAGGTTTTTTGTTTGTTTTTTTGTGCATTTGTTTGGGGTTATTTTGGTTTTTGTCTTCCTGGGTGTACATGCACATGTCTGAAAGCTGGTTCAGCCTGTCTGGTATGAGTCTTATTCCTTTATGTCTGTTTTTGACAGCTTTTTGCAATGCAGTTATGCAGGTTTGTGGGTGTTTTGGGGGTTTTGTGGATTGTTTTGGGTTTTTTTCTTGAAACTTCTACCCTTTTAGCTGTGATTGAACTTAGCCAGCCAGTCCAAAATATCTTCATTAGGGGAAGACAGAGACACACAAGCACAGGGGAGTATACTATCTTAAGACTTGTTTCATTAGGAAACTAGATTGATAAGAACGAGTTTTAAGTTATGCCTGGAAACTGCTTTAGAGAAGGTATCCTGATGTTGTAACACACTTCTGTTTATAACAAGAATAAATGACAGCCTTATTTCTTGTATCACAATTGTCTGGGCCTGGACAAAACAGGAACTCCTGTACCTAGCTCAAATAGAGCTATCTAAACTGAGTAGAAAATAATTTAAATCATGTCTGAGTGATTTTCAAAGATAAGTGCTCTTTTCCAGAAGTGATACTGTATTGCAGTAGTTCATCGTATTCTTCTGTGTTGAGGTTGTCAGAATTCTTTTTCAGGCTGCTATCAGCTATTTATATGTACTAGTTCATAGATGCAAAAGCTTCTTCTATTGACTGGTTTCAGCTTAATGATAGTGATTGTGACTGGTCCAGTCAATAGTGGCATTTTTTTTAATGTGTATGTACTTAATCCCCAGTAAGTATATGGACACAAGAAAGTGATTCTGAGGTTTATTCTAAGGTCTAAGTTTTAGAAAAACTAACAGATAGGAGTATTCAATTTTGAGCAAGAAGTATTAAAGTGTGGTAAAAGATCATTCATTGAACCATGTTTCCTTTTTTTTTAAGGAGAGTGTTGTGCATTGTCAGAACACCTCAGTTAAGAGTTGAATACTTAAGGTATGCAACAGCAGCTGAGGTGGTGATAAGAACACTGTCATTTACATGTTGTTGTTTTCTGATGTGTTGAGGTTGCAAGTAGAATATTATTTCCAGCAAGTTGGAATTTATGATGAGGGTTTTTATATTCTTTGTAGTCATCTTCTATGGCAAGCAAATCATAATTTCATGGCAGTGGGAGATAGATGAATGTGTTCTTCGTTGAATCCTCTGAAAATATATTATCTCAGAAATGGGAGAAAATTGGTTTCTCTATGGAGGTTTTCTCATGGAAACAGCAACAGCTGTTGGTTGGACTACAGTAGTCCTCTAAGAATAAGTAGTGGATATCTTAATGGGACTACAGTACTTTGATTTTGTTTGTTTTAATTTTATTCCCCCTTCATGCCCCCCACTGGTGTTTTCTCCTCTTGGCGAAGGCGGGATGGGAGAATATTCTGCCTGTGCAACATAATTGGAGTAAAAATAACACAGAAAGAACACATTTTAGCATGTTGGAGCAAGACTGAAGCTACCTGAACAATCTAGACTTCCCAATTGAAACTTGAGATTCTCTGGTCTTTTTTCAGCAAACCTGTGAGCTGAACTGGCTCTTACTGTGATTTGGCAACTGCTAGATGTAACAGAGGAGAGTGTGCTAGGAGAGACCAAGACCACAGCTACTGGTGGCAGCAGCAAAGAATTTTATTTGTATTAGTGCAAGTGTGAAACCACCCTCTGATTTATCTTACTAATGCTATTAGACTGAAACCCAAGGTAGGCATGTTGCTTGTTGAACCTTTAGCCATGGTTAACCTATCACTACAATATGAAAGTAGTTATTTCACTTTAGCAAGATTTTGATACACAAATTCAAGCAGAGGCCAACTGTTGTCCTTCTGATTTTTCAGACAGTATAACAGGAACTCCTTCCCTCAAGGCCCAGAACAGAAAAGTTTCTGTAATATCTCTTTTACTCCAGTCAGTGTATCACTAAGCTCTCAATTTTCAACAGCAATCCTGTTCATCTAGGTAAGAAATTAAAGTGCTGTTACTACCACTTACAGGTATAAGTACTTTTTCTAGGCCTAGGAGAACTGAGCTGCAATGGAATGTGACTGATAAAATGATCTTGGTAGGCCTTTTTCAACTTCCATGGTCTACAGTTTAAAAATTTTACTTCAGCTTCTGAATGAAAGTTCATGTCTGATAAAGAAATACTTGAGACAGTGCAACCTATGTATTGGTTATCTGGATTAAACAGTGCTGTTCATTTTGTTTCAAAACTTGCTATTCTTAGTGTGCAGGAAGGAAGTTAATTAAATAGATCTCTTCATTGGCTTAATTTTAATGAGTCTAAGGGATGATAAAAATCTCAGTACACCTTGCTAGATAGCAAGATGCTATTTAACAATAAAAATCTATGGGTTTTTTTCCCACAAAAGCTTGATTATCTAGGTAAATTTGAATATTGTTCTTTGAACCATGAAGTTTTGCCAGGATATGACTTGAGCTGTATTGCTTGGTCTTTAAAGTTGGCATACAGAATAGTCCTCACATGCTACCGTCTAATTCAGATTGTAATCTAAGAGATCTAATATGGATGTTAGAGTAACTTGCATGGGTTTAAAATTATTTCTTTTGAAGACCATGGCTGTAACTAACATTTGCTTATAGAAGAGTTGCAAAATAATACTGATAAAGCATCATGTGACTTTCACGGTGGGAAACAAATCAACCCTTCTATATTCAAAGCTAGGAGGTAAGACTCAGTGTAGATCTCTTTATTTGATGACCTTTAAAATGCTCTTAAAATTGGTTGCTTTTATAATAGAGGTAATCCATATAGGAAAGCAATGCAGAGGGTGGGACAAAAGTTGAACAGCAGCAACAGTAAAGAACTCTTAATTTCTAAAGTGATAAAACAGCTTTTTTTCTCTTGCCTGATTCCTGATGATACTAATAAATTCCTGAAAAGTACTAATAAATTTGAGCTAACTTTTAAAAAAGTGATGATAGGTATATATTTTGTTGTGTATTTACAGTACCACTTACAGTATTATAAGACACATTCAGTTTATATAGGTTTTCCTGAAGAGAAATTACTTATTCCTTTCAGTGAGCACTTTTTTCTTTATCTTTCCAGGCTGCTGAAACCACTCAAAGTGATACAAGTGTCTCATCAGGGGAAGCAAGCAAAAGAAGCATTCATTTTCTGCCTAATGAAACAAAACTAGATCCTCAACTAGAAAACAAAGACTTAAATACCAAAGAAAAAAGTGATCCAAGCATGGATGAAGATGATGTAGAAGGAGATTCTTTTTTTGATGATCCTATACCCAAACCAGAAAGAATTTATGGCTGGTAAGTAACATGGATGTTATACTTAATACAGGTTTCTTCTGTCTTCAGTAGGCTTGCAGACCTTCACGATCTAGCTGATGTTTGATTATTCAGACTTCGTAAATGCAAGTGTTTAGGTCTGTTTGGAACTTTTTGTTTCCCAAAATGTTCATTTCTATGATGCCATTTTATGAAATGCAGTGTCATCTGGGATCTCTTGGATATACCATGAGTGGAAAAACTTGTATCACTTTAAGGTGTGCCAGTTAGACTATATAATGTCCACAGCCTATTTCTTCAGTGGAATGAACGTGTGTGAGGCAGATATCAGTGTTTCTTCCTGCAGCAGAGCTGCAGTGGTGATCAGTACTAAAGAAAGTGGTCAATGATGGGGATAGTGTTTCAGGTACCTGTATTGTTTTGTAAGGAGTCCAAAAAAATATGGTGAATGTGTAAACAGGCTTCATAAACTGTAAGCATAAGGAAAGTTTTCTCACAGCTGAGGGTTTTCTTTTCACATTGCAGCACTTCATGTTGGCTTTTTCCTCTCAACTATGTCAATAGTGAGCAGAACAGTATATTTTTTTTATATTATCACTGCAGTAGTTGCTTACTCTTGGAACTCTGGTACAGTGCAAAGTGATCACGCCAGGTAAACTGAGTCTCTATAGTAAATTAAATGGACTCTTTGAGAGATTATAATACAGCTCTAGTTGGATATATATACAAGATTTTTTTCAAAGAGCAACATTTTTTTCTCTGGAAAATATTGTATGTTACAAATAACCTTAATATGGTATTTTTTATTTCCCTTATTGGAAATAGCAAGATTAAAACTACATCTGAATGCATTTACTCCTCCTTACTCAAGAGATTGTTTAACTAGCCTCTAATGAAAGTCTAACCATCCTAGCAGGTGGGTGTGTTGCCATAAAATAGGTTTAAATTATAAGCTGGGAGAAGTCAAAAAGCCTGGAAAAACTTCAGTATTTATTAATTTCTTATTGTTTGAGCATTTTTGTATGACAAGAAGGGAAATTAACTTTGAAATTAGGTATTTCTTTAGAAAGATTTATTTAGAAAGACCATCCAAGAAAGACTCTTATTCAGTAAATTGCGGAATTTTTTTCTTAGAGAAATTCCCTACAGAAAAATATTTCCAAATTATGTGTGTCTGTAGTAGAGTCACAATCCACCAAGTATTACTTTGTACCTCATAATGTTATTGTGATGTAGATACTCTTGTAATGTTCCATAACAAGGTTTGCTGAATATCTTAATAATGAGGTAGTAACTAATTGTAACTAAACTATCTCTGCTGAGTCTTTTGCTTCTACCCTCCTGGGAGCTCCTCTAGAGGAGAAAAAAGAACATATTCTTCAGGTGAAATCCTTTTGTGGTACATCGTGCTGATGTGCCGGAGTCCCAAGGGATGAGTAAGTAGGAGAGGTGCCAGCATTGCTTGGTTTGTAAAAAGGTAAATCCCTGTGGGAGCTTTGCCCATTCCTGTAGGAAGGGTGCATTAGAGAGGAAGGGTGCAAACAGTTCCTAAGGTCAGAGTAAGAGATGATCCAAGCTCTCATTGCCCCAAGGTCTCTGGCCTGTTGTTCAGAATTTAAGTATTTTAATACATGATGGTATACATGATATTTTGGTGATATAGATACAATGAATGATTCAAATGTTGTCGATTACTAATAGGAATAGAATCATAGTAACAAGTAGTTCTGGTAACACTAAACATGAAAATCTTGTTCAATAGTGTTTCTTCATCCTTTGCTTGTGAGTAGTACTTGAACTTAACACCTGAAATATATGAATGGAATAGGTAGTAGCCTAGAGAACTTTAACATGTGATGGTGAGATCTGTCTTGCTATAACTGAGAGGTTTCTGTTCTGTGAACTGACTGCCCTTAGGATTAACAGTTTAATCAGACATAATCTCTTCATTGTAAAACAAACTAAATATTGATTTATGTCTGAATCTTCTTCTTTTGGCTGCATTTACATGTGGGGATAATGAAAGGCCCCTTGATAAAAGTAGCGATGCTGATGGAGATGCAGGAGCTCTGTCTGTGAAAGAAGGCAGGCAGAAGTCTTTGCATAGGTGAGAAAACCGCTTTCTTGCTAAAATGTCTTGCTTGACACTTGTGCCAGTAAGCTGCCTTCTGTTTTTGAGATGGTAGAATGAGTAGTCCTTTCTCCTTGCTCTTTTTGCTGTAAAAATTGCTTTTCTATTTTTGTGACAACTTAGTAAATAACAGAAGAGAGTCACTATACATGTTTAACATATCTGTGGAGTACTTACTCATTTGGTTTGTTTTAGGAAAACTGAAGCTAATAAAGCAGGAGGTCTAGCATCCCTTTCTGATGCACCACCTCTAAAAAGTGGGTTAAGCTCCCTGACTGGTGCACCTTCGCTAAAGGAGCCTGATAGTAAGTGTTCACATGTCTTGGCATTTTGATGAGTGTGGGAGGCATTTCCTGTAAGGTACTGAATGAGCTACATATTCAGAGGTAAATGTGATTGAGTAGCCTGTATGTGGCCCCCTCCAGTTGTAATGTACTTCAGAGTAATGCTTTTTTCACTGAGTGATCACCTACTGGTTTTGACATATTATGCTACCATTGGGGCATCTTATGTTTTAGAGCTTGAAATACTTAACTATACTCCTTTGAGTGTATAAAGCAGTTTTCAGGAGTATAAAATTCTACTGTTCAGTTTTTAACTGAAATTAACTTACTCCTTTATCTTACATTGTGTGCACAAGTTCTTTAGGGATATTTGCCTTCACATTGTAAAACTTGATCCTGAATACTGGGACATCATCCCTGTTTGCTACTCACGTTTTTAAATGTCAGCGGGTTCAGACCTCAAAATTGGATATAATATTACCATGCTATACTATAAAACTATATAAGGTTATTGTACCTGGGTCATGGCAACCCCCAGTATCAATACAAGCTAGGCGATGAAGGAATTGAGAGTAGCCATACCAAGAAGGACTTGGGGATGCTGGTGGATGAAAAGCTGGACATGAGCCAGCAATATGCGCTTACAGCTTAGAAGGCCAACTGTGTCCTGAGCCGCTGTATCCAAAGCAGCGTGGCCAGCAGGTCGAGGGAGGGGATTCTGCCCCTCTGCTCCGCTCTGAGACCCCACCTGCAGTGCTGTGTCTGCTCAGCACAGGAAAGACATGGATCTGTTGGAGCAGGCTCTGAGGAGGGACAAAAATGATCAGAGGGCTGGAGCACCTCTCCATGCTGAACAACCTAAACTCTCTTAACCTTCATAGGAGGAGAGAAGGCTCTGGGGACAACTTTTGTGGCCTTTCAATACTAAAGGGGGCTTATAAGAAAGATGGAGACAGACTTTTTAGCAGGGCCTGTTGCAATAGGACAAGGGGTAATGGTTTCAAACTAAGAGGGTAGATTTAGACTAGATAAAGGAAGAATTTTTTTTTACAATGAGAGTGGTGAGATAGGTTGCCCAGAGAGGTGGTAGAAGCCTCATCCCTGGAAACATTCCAGGTCAGGCTGGATGGGGCTCTGAGCAACCTGATCGAGTTGAAGATGTCCCTGCTCACTGCCAGGGGGTTGGACTAGATGGCCTTTAGAGGTCCCTTCCAACCCAAACTATTCTATGATTCTATGAAAAGGACATTTGTTATCAATGGCTGATGTGTATGTTTAAGTGGAATCTTATTAAAAAGTCACAAGTAAAATTTCTAATATAAGTGCTTTTGCTTTGTTACAGATGTGAATAGAAACTCCGTTTTGAAAGACCTGCGGTTGGTGAATGCAAAACTGGGATCACTAGAACTAGGCAAGTAGCTGCTAAATATCAGTAAGCTCTGATATTTATAACTGTAAGTTCTGGCCCAGCTTCTTGGAAGAGTCTGAGAAACTGAAATACGCATATTAGACGAAACTCTTTAGCTTTTGCTTCTGTCACTCTGTTTAACACCTTTGTGAAACTTACTGGAGTAAAAAGCAACATCTGATCTAAAGAAATACAGAAAAGTGAAAACTGATGTCTCCTATGTGGATTAGTGTTTTACACATGCAGCAAAAATTAGATTCATTCCATGCATGCACTTGCAAATGTCAAGTGATAAATTTTGTTGTCTAGGTTTCTAGGAAAAGAGGAGGTTTGTATTTGCGAAAAAAGATAACCAGACAAGCCTTACTGTTTTTCAGTGGTGTATTTACTTGCCCTCCACACCTTTGAAAGTTGTCTTATAAGCTTTAGGAGCAATACGGATATGATGCGATGTAAGAAGTATTAGGTGTCTCTTAAAATTGAGTTGCCAGGTATTTAAACTGTCTTCAGCAATGTAGTCAACATCCTGAAAATGCCTGTTCAATTTCAAACCAGTTTCTGTTATGACAAATATAAACTCGGTTTCTCTTCCTAACCTGCACCAGTTACTTAATCTGCTCTCATTCTTGCTGTCCATCAAACCATGTATTTTGGTGCAGGAATGGATTGGTTTTTGCATTTCCTGAAGAGTAAACTTGTTTGATTAACACCTTTTAAAAATTATTTAGGAAATGGAGATGACGATGAGTATGCTGATGACTTCAACAGGTAAGAGAAGGATGATGTTTCAGAAGCGTAGTATTTGATGCATTGTAAGTATATCCCCTGGCATATTTGAACTATTTCATAATATTTCAGCTAGTCATGTTTGCTGGAGTCTGTTGGTGTCTCTGAATTCCTTTAAACTTGTTTGCTGTTTTAATACATACAGTTACAAATTTAAAAAAACAGATCCCTGTAACGAGTTCCTTAAAAACCTGATGCTAACTTTAAGACAAGTTACTGCTTTTTTTTTGTGGAAGGTGGTTTTTTTTTTTTTTCCTGAGCCATGAACTTAGTGGTGTTTTAACACTTCAATACTATTAGAATATGGTGTATACTGAAGTATTCAACTAAAAATAAATCATCATGAGTAGTCAGTAATAAATACTTAATAGTCTCATCCTTATGATGTGAAGCTATTGGTGTTATAAACTGCAAGACTGAGGCCTAAATATTTATTATTTATCATGGCTTCATCTAGGTAGAAAGCCCTTAGCTGTTACGGGTTTTTAAGTAACTTCATATTTAACTTGCTAGGAAGTTAACTCCAAATCAAATGTCAGGTATAAAGTGAAAGTGAATGTAATATCTGGATGTTCAGAAAGAAAGTCTTATTTCTACATTTATGATTTTCTTTTTTTGTAGTACTAGTCATCGCTCAGAAAAAAGTGATATCAGTATTGGTGAAGAAATAGATGAAATTTCCGTGGAGACAGAAGACTCAAATGCCAGTGATAAAGTATGATTCTTTTAAAATTGTTCTTGACATTCCTCTGATCTTGTCTTGACTTTTTAACCTTTTGTGAAGGAATGTGCCATTATCATAGGTTCCCAGGATACATCTTGTGTTGTTTGTTATGCTCTGTAATATTTCTGCCGAGTTAGCCACTACACTGATAAAAAAACAAACCAAAAACCCTACAGCAGTTGTTTGGTAGCACAATTTACTGTCCATTTCTAGGCATGTAAAATATATTTGAGACTGGTTTAGTATCCAGCGTAGGAATGTCGTAGCCCTGTATGTCAAGATCTGTCTGAGCACGTCCTAAAGGAGTTGAAATCCCACTGAAAGAGCATGAGGCCAAAGAGATGGGACGCTAAATGAAGGACTACAAGAAATAACGCTTACTGTTTCTATGAGTTCTGAGTCTGTAATTTCATTTATTTTCTAGCTTGAAGCCATCACGCAAGACCTTACCATTTCTCGGTTAAGTGATGTTGCAGACTATCTAGAAGACGTGGCATAGTATTGGACAGCAAAAACGTTTCATTGTGCTGGACTAGAAGACTGCTGTGGATTGTTAATTTCAGACAATCACTTCTTGCTGGAATGTCCACTCCCTATTTGTGCCTTGTGTTTCAAAAAGACTGGGTGGAGAAGGCTTCTAAATATTCTTTACAAGAACTAAATGAAATAGTGCGTTCCCATTTGAGTCTGACATCAGAATTATTTTCTTCATTTGGTTCAGCCAAACCTTTTACAGCAGGAGGTGGATTTTCCAAGCAGAATGTCCATTGCTGGCAGTGGGCATAATAACTAGTCAATATGAGAACATCTACAGAGAGGCATGTGGCTTTATAATGAACTTGCACTGTTGTTGTGACAGTCTGAAATTTTTTTTTAAAAGATAACCAAAGCAAGAACCTTCAGAGGTAGTGGTTCAACTCACACTTCTTTTAACACAATTTTGTCAAGCATGTGGTACATATTTATGGTAACTAGCCACAATACCTAATTGCTTGCAGGCTTACTTGAAACTGCTGGTTTTCAGACTTTTCTGAAAGTTGGACTTTTTTAAAAAAAAAGGCATATCAAGTTGAGAGTATCTAAACTCTCAAATCTAAATATAGCTAAATTTAGCACTAGTCTTAACTCCGAATATTCTTGTTTAAATATGTTCGTCAGACCACTGATGTTAAGACCTAAGCTGTTTTATACATAATAATTTCATTGATGTTATCTGTTGGTAAATCACAAAAAGTAATTCTGTAAGCATCCACAAATCATTAACTAAATTTTACTGGTTTTTAAGTTTCAGTGTGGTAATGGTTTGTGGAGCTCTTGTTATTGAGGACTCTTCGCGTGCTGTAAGCTTACTTTCATTCTTGAAAATCCTTGTTATGTAAAAATGAGCGCCAAAAAAGTGAAACCACTAACCTGTTCTTCAGATTCTGACTGCTGTACAGAATTAAATCCAAATACGTGAAAAATACCATACCGAAAACATTACGGACACTAAGTTCTAGCTGAGAGCAAATTCTTGCATTTTCTTTATACTCTTGCATAACAGGGTCAGTAATGGAAACATTGACAGTTCTTTAACAATACTGTTGTACATGGCGCTGCTATAATATATAGGTCATGGACATTTGTAATACAAGACTTCAAAATGTGCACTTTCTGAACATTGTGAACACACTTGGAAAATATACATGTAAGTGAATATAAATATTTTTTTTCTTAGGCTTTGCAGTTTCTTCAGGAGCACTGTTGGCCTGTCATCAATGGTCACCACAGTGGAAGTAGCACGCTAAACTAAAGCCATTGGTTAAGCTTATAGAGCTGCTACTAGTATTGGATGCTGACTTAAATCTCTTTTTGCACTGGGCCAGCGGGCATGGGGCAGTGCTGGGGAGTTAGGCTTGTACAGTACATAAATGATTTCAGAGGAGAGGGGAAAAGCGTGCCTTTTATTTATGTGCACCCCAAAATAGCCAGCAAAAAAGCATCAGAATATTTAGTCATAATGTTAATGTCTAACTTTGTGCCATATTGTAGCAGCTGAACACAGAGGAAACTTTTTCACCCCAAAAAAATCAATGTGCCATAGACTTCAAATAGCAACAATGCTGTAACATATGATACATCTTGTGTAAAAAAAATTCTTTTAAGTATGGGGGAACCTGTGCCTCAAGATTCTATGTATAAAAACTTTGGGTTTGGACTTTTTTAAGAGCAACAGCATGTCTGAAGGAAATAAAATTCCACTTGGATACCTGGGAACAGTTGATTTCTGGCATTCATTTTTAAGGTGTATGGAATAATGTAGAGACTGCTTTTTTTTTTTTACATGTCTTTGGAAAACATGATGTTCTGTTACCTGTTAGCTGTAGGATATGTGGTAACTATTCATACCAAAAGAAGCAAATGCTTTATTAAATGACTTCTAACTACATTTGAAGATGTGGCCTTTTAAATAACTAATTGGATATTTTTAAGTGTTAATATGACTTTTGTTAACAGCAGTGTTGTTCTCTTACCTTGGGGGTTAATTGGAGACCTTGCACTTTGGCTTTAATTTAAGGAAAGCCCAAAAAGCGGTAAGTCTCCATGCTGTTCCTCCTGTGGGCTTTTACTGAATTGTGTATAATAATTCAAATTGCAAAATAAAGCTATTGTGCTGGCTAAAGTGTATCTTTCGAGACTTCTTGAATCAAAAATCTTAATGTTTAGGAAATTCAGGAAGCCCTGTGAGTTTTGGAGGGTTTTCTTGATTTTTTTTTTCAGAGTCAGTCCAGTCTGCAATTGAAAATGTGTTTCAGGTTTCTTCTAAGCCCAAAGGATCTTGCAATCCCTGATGGTGAATCCTAAAGTCTGATTAAGACCAGAGTGAATAGGGTTACTGGCTGCCAGTCTGAGTTGTCAGATGGTTTATGATTCAACAGGCAAAGAAAAACCAAAATCCAATCTTGACTGGCAAAACTTTGTCTTGTTTACCACTGTTAGAGTTACTTAAATATGACTGAGAAGCTGAGCTTTCTTGGACGGTTGTTTTGCTGTACATTACAAGCCGTGTTGTTTGGTGTTTGGCACTAGGCTGCTCCCTAAAGGACCTAAGGCAGTTGAACACCCAGCCTCATCTCGCTGCTCGAGCTGACAGCTAGAGCCCTGGGTGAGGAGACGGGAATGTTTCTGTCCAAGTGTTCTTCTGTCTTGGTTCTGCCTTTTCCCAGGCATCTCTGTGAGCAGGGAAGGAATCTCTGAGGGGGTCTGCACCTACTAGGTCTGGTTAGAAACATGCTTTTTTGTTAAACACTTGGACTCTTGTCATTTCTTTAACAAATCCTGTGATTTCCAGAAGTCAGAAATAAAGGACTAAGATATGGCTGACAGTTCCATACCACTACTATGGCTGTGGTAATGAGGATGGATTATAAAAACTATACCTGTCTTTTTTGGTGAAGGTACTGTATTCCCTTTTTTTTTTTTTTTTTTTTTTTAAGCAAAGTGAGAAACCCACAGCACATCTTAATCAAATATTTCCTCGTAAGTCATGTTTTCCCCAACTGTAATAAAAGCACTCTGAGCTTTAGACTTTTGACAATATAGTCCTCATTTAGACAATTGTGTCTAGCTCTTGAGGCAATTTTAAAACACATCTCTAACTGACAAGGTGATTGGGTGATGATGATAAAGAAGGGTTTTACTACTTTGTTTGCTTTTTAGCATACTAATTTTCACTGATGAAATGCTTTCTACAAAGCCCAGCCTTCTCCTTGGGAAAGAATGCATCTGTGGGTGTTTCCATTCAGTTGCAGATAAAAGTTAACAGACTTCTAGTTTTAGCAGTGTCTTTTTTTGAATTAAATCTTGGCAGGATGACTACAGTGGTTTGTGTTCATGTCAGGAAATGCCAGATGTATCTTTTCTGGTAGGTCTTTTGGGTTTGGCATTTTCCTTCCAAGGTAGAGCCGAGAGAGAAGCTGAACTGAAACGCACGAGGTGTGGTTTTGGTAGATTTGTAAGTGATCTCGTTCATCTTGAAGCCAAATCCTCTACAGACTAGCTATAACGAATACATTATTGCAAAACGTAACTTGCAACACCACTGTCTTGATTTCTACCAAAAAAAAAAAAAAAAAAAAAAAGGAACTGGGCTACTTAAGGTCGCTGAGCTACCCAAAGATCGAACCTCTGACAGAACTGAAGTGAACATCAAAAAGTGTTGGTTCCTTTGTGTCATGCCCTGAAATGCGTCAGCTAAGCCAGTTGTACCTTTGGGGGAAAGGGTCAGTAAGTGAAGAGGAGCCTTTATGTACAGGAAGAGGATAGAACCTTGTTCTCTTTTACTGGTTGGTCTGCAGGCATCCCCTCCTATGGTAGTTGAGGAACAGTAGAGAGATTGCATCAAAGTTGAGCATATAATTAAAAGGCCATTTTGGGGAACACTTGCTTTGTTCAATGAACTGAATGTTTGCTTTTTGTGTTGAGGTTTTTTGCCTAATTTGCTTTTAGTGTTGAGTTTTTTTGCCAAAGTGTGCCATTCG
>KL271901.1:37956-57458 GCA_000699545.1 Podiceps cristatus | reverse complement strand
CTGCTGATTGCAATCACATACTGATTGAGAGAAGCTTGCTCTGCCTGGGCTGGGGAGGGAAGCAGGGAGCTTTAACCCTTTCTCTCACCTCCCTTCATCCCTTCTTGCTAGCTCACTCCTTCATCACTTTCTACCCTTCCTGTGTGACTCAAAACCCCACTCCCAAAAGGCCTTCTGCTTATATATGCGCGAGGCAGACCGCAGCTCCAATAGCGAATTTATTTTAATAAGCGAAGGCTTTGAAATAGATAGAAACCTGCCTGCTTGAGGGCACGGGCCCAGCTCTAGCTAATGTGATTAGGAAGAAACTTTTCTTGCAGAGAAATCATCGCCTATCTGCCTGCTGCAGACCGGTGCCCCGGGAGGCAGGGAGCAGCGGTCACTGCGGGAGGCGGATGCCTCCGCTCGGCGGATCATTGTCTGTTCTGTCCCGGTTCTTGTATCCTCCTCATCAGCTCAGCGTCGCGGCTCCTTCCTATGGTGCGTTAAACAACACCCGGCCCATATGGCCCCCTTGCTCTTGCGGGCAGATTGATGGGCGCCGTGGGAAGCCGCCTTGCAACTAATGCACGTGTTTTGTGTCGGTGCGTGCCTGGCCGGCGCGGCTCTGCGCACCGGAGCCAGGTCCAGGAACCGGGGTTGCGTAGATAAAGAGCATCATGGAGAGCAGTTGTTTCGGCAGTGGCTTTGCACAACTGCTGCTGGAGCTGTCTGAGCTTTTCGCAAAGTCCCGTACTGTAAAAGCTTGGAAAGGCTCTTAAACCTCCGTAATCCTTAGTGCAGAATTTAACGTAGGACACACAGGCTGTGGGCAAGGCCCGGGAATTTGATGAGTACGATTGCTGGTTGCTCAGGTTCGCGTGATCTCAGCTCTCGATCCCACGTGTCGCCGGGGGGGCTTGCAGCGCAGCACGCCGAGATCTGGCAGGCACCCGGCGCAACGTATCTCCTCCAAACCCACCCCGCTTCCCCGGGGATTGGGGGTGCGGTGATTGCTCCCGGTTTGCCGCAGGTTGTCTGTGCTTTGGGTGGGGGAGCTGGGTAGCTGCGAGGACACACTTGCACGGGGCTAATAATTGCACTACTTAAGGGTTAACGGCTTCATGTCAAGCGACATTGCCTGGTTCTCGTACCTCATGCAAAAATACGAGCGAAGGTGGTCCTGGTCCCCTCATACAGGCAGCTGGGGCTGCGGTGCCGCTCGGCGGGGGCTCAGCGAGGCCAGGCACGTGCATCCCGAAGCTTGGCTGTGCCGGTTTCCCTCGTCTCTTGCTCCGTGATAAAGGTGCCGTAAGAGATAAGGAGCCGAGCGCTTTGCAGGCGCAGCGATGCCTGCGCCGAGGTCGGGAGAGAATGTGGTCCGCGGGCCGATAAGTTACCTGTGAAGGCAATGACTTCGGGGATTGGATGGTGTTGCCCAACTTGGTTAGGTTTAGATAACATCGAGGTTTAAGACATCGATCATTTCCAAGGAACCTGCAGAGGGATTTTAATGCCTCGCAAATTGCTTTTCCTTCTATTCAATTTACATTCACGATTGCACAGAGCATATTTAGGAGCTTTCCAAACTGCCACAAACAATGACAAATCTCTCCTGAAATGTTCTCCTGTTGCAGTAAATGTGACCTGACAAAAGAGAGGGAGAAACTTCAGCCTCCTTCTGCGCCGTAAGGGCCTCTTAACCCTGCGGCAAGCGCGGCTGAGGCTGGGGCTCGCCAGCTCCGTACCTGCTGCCCTCCGTAGCGAGCGCTGGGAAGTGCTTTGCTGCTGTGCTGCAGCATCCGAGGGCCGTGTCGGGATGCGCTGCCAAGAGACACGGGTGAGAAAAGTCCCTGATCCTGAAATCACATCCCTGTCGAAAGCCTTATTGATGGAGCTGGAGTCTGTCAAACGAAAGGGCTGCTGGCTGGGATTTGTACCAGAGGGGCTTTTCTACATGTAACAGCAAGTCTTTAAGCAGTTTTTTCCAGGGATGCTGGTTATGGCATGGGGCACGAGCGGTGCCTCTGGATTGAAATGCTTTTTTTTTTTTTGCTGTTAGGCAGACTCGATAGCGCTGCCAGCCCTGTCGCTGCCTCTCCGGTCCTGGTATCTGGGGAAACACCTGGGTCTGTGGCCTCACCTGGGGACCTTGGCCATGCTATTTTGGGATTCCTAAGCTGCCCCAGCACGGCTGGATGCTGATCCTCATGCTTCAGGAGATACAATGCGCTTTAAATCACTGGTCCTTACGTGGCCAGTGACCTCTCTGCTCCCATACCCGTGGGTTTGGCGTAGGTGTCTTTCCCGTGGCTCCTGATGGGGGAAAGGGCTGGGAGAGGAGTGGAAATGCCAGGAGGAGGGCAGGATGCTTCTGCCAGGCAGCCTCCAGGACTCGCTTCCCCCCGGCACGGCTTTTTCCCACGCTTCCCCAGCTATCAAGCCATGGTCAGGCAAACAAGTCTCTGGCCTGTGTTATTATTTCATTAAAGATGTTAATTCTGGCCGGCTTTCTTCCTGCCCCGTCTCTGCATATTCATGAGCCCGCGGTGTCCCCCTGCTGCCATGGACAGCGGGGAGGAGCCGCTGTCGTGCACTCCGCGGGTGCGTGGTCCCACGAGCGGGAGCTTGCCGTGCTTGGTTCAGCCCGATTCCCCTCCAGCTCTTACCCGCTGGTTACCGCGGGCTTTGAGACCTGGTGCAGAGATGTTATACCTTTGCTCTGAACCTCTCGTTGGGTTTTTCCAGGAGCGTTTGTTGCCCCAAAGGACATCTGCAAGCCCACGTGTGTCCTGCTTGCTCAGATGCACCTGGGTGACCCCACAAAGCACCCCTAAGCTTCTGCAATTAGTTTCCCAAATGGAAATCGAAAGATCGCAAAGAGGCCAGCTGAGCTCCTTGTTTGTCATGGCCAAGACATCCAAGTGCATCATCTCGCCACGTGAACGTCCTCCGATTTGCTATCTGGTGCCTGCCAGAGCATTGCCTGCTCTGATAGAGCCAGGGATTTCAACTGGAAAATGTCAACCAGCCTTGGATGGATTAAGCCCAGGAGTTTTGGCATCGTTCCTGGCACCTTTTTATCTCGTTCCTCCATGAAGCTGTGATCCCAGGAATGACCATGCTCGATGGGAAAGGAGCAATCAAATACAGCAAGGAGTAAAGCTCCTACAACAGAACAAAACCTATTGCCAAGACCCCAGGTGTGGACAGGCTTCCCCAGTCCTTTCATTTAGCTGATGCTTCCGTTTGGGGATGGTGTGCTTGCCTCTTTCTCTGATTTTCCTGTGTTTTGAGGGGCTGAGATAAAGCCTTTCAGTGTTGCCTATCTGTCCCAGGAGTCTGGGAAGGGCTCAGAGGAGCCGGTGTGGTGGTGTTTCTGCTTTCCAGCTAGAGGTGGATGCGGTGCTGCAGGCTCTCTACGTGGGGCTTTCAGGCTGGTATCTAGCATCGCTGCGTGGGTACGTGCCCCAGCACTCTCCGACTCGTTCCCCCTTTCTGGAGCCACGCAGTAGCTGAGCGCAAAGCTAGTCTGTCCCATGTCTCTTGCCCTAAGATGGCTCCAGAAGGCTGCAGCCCCATTAATGTTCTTGTTTTAATCCGGGCTTTTGTGTTACGGTCTAAAAATCCTCATGGCCATTAAGGGCACATCATGTTAGGGATCTGGAGATGCGTGTTGAAGCCTTGCTCTGGGCTCGTGCTCGCTCCCACGGCTGTCACAACCACGGAGGTGTGCCGGGATGCTCGGGCAGCGAGAGAGGACTTGCTGCATCGCTTACTCCCGTGCCGTCGGCTGCAGAAGCTGATGTGCTCCGGGGCTTTGGCTGAGAAGTGAGATGACGTGGGTTGGGGTGGCTGGGAAAGTTGCTGCTGTCAGCTCTGCGTATGCTGAGCCGTGGTGCAGAGCTGCCTGGGGTGCTCTTGAAGGAGCTGCTGAACTGCCAGAAGTCAGGGAGCGACACGTGAAAGGAAACACCGGTGAGCATCTGGCTGGGAAGCTGCCGCAGGAGCAGCTCGGCCGTGTCTCAGAGCCAGGAGCCTGGGGGCGGCTGTGATGGAGGGGCAAGGGCCAGAGCCCTTCCCCAGCAGCGCGGTGTGTCCCCGCTTACCTGTCGTGCTCAGACTGACCTCTGAAGCTCATCTTCCCCAGGTGATTGGGATACCCAGAGAAAATGAGAGGCTTTCGTGCTTACATCTTCTCCTAAGTGCTGTGGTTAGACTGGGAGGTAAACTCAAGGCTTCCTGGCCTGGAGGAACATGACCCATGGGCACGGGAGCTCCAGGCCCCCCTCTCCTGGCCAGGCAGCACTTCTGTGTGTCTCCTTGGTCCACTCCTAACGCTTTCCCCTTTTCGGGGCTCAGCCCCTTTCCCCTGGCTAGCCCTAAAAGGTGCAGAGGAATTCTGATTTTTTTCAAGCCTCTGCTGCCCTGTTTGCTGCCTTGTCCATCCAAATCCAAGTCGGCGCTGTGGAAAATACCACGATTATATTCCCTTCCCCTGCCTTGCCCCTTCAGAGCCCGCCTTCTCGTTGAATTA
The DNA here is from genome assembly GCA_000699545.1 of Podiceps cristatus. NCBI lineage: Eukaryota > Metazoa > Chordata > Aves > Podicipediformes > Podicipedidae > Podiceps > Podiceps cristatus. The sequence goes on along the minus strand of KL271901.1, from coordinate 52,942 downwards.
GTGGATGCACCGCGGCTGATCATTAATTTTCTTGTGGCTCTTGAGCACTGCTGGTAAATCTGCTGGGGTGAAGGCGGGGAGTCCTCCCTGCAAAGGGCTCTGACCCTTCTCAGGGCTCGAGAGGGTCCCCGAGGTGTCAGGCAGCTGGTGTGGCTGTGCCGGCTGGCGGGGAGAGCAAGCGCCGGGCTCTCTCCATCTCTCTGTCTCCTCCCGCCCGGAGCTTGCCAGTCGCCTTGCATAGGAGGAAATGGGAAAGTCATAAATCAATCTCGAGTGTTTCTCTTCTCTTTAGGGGAAAAATAATAACCCCAAACAAAACAAGCTTGCAGTCGGGAGAAAGGAATTCCTAATGACAAACTTACTTCAGCTAGGACACCAGGGGCTTCAGCAATATGAGATTAAACCTGCTGTGCTGAGACTCTATTACTCCATATATTACTGTGTGCTGCTGGACTGATGGTTCTCACAGGCGGAAATATAACCCTTTGAAATGTCAAGGCACATAATAAAGAGACCTAGCAGGGGAGGCTGGATGGCTCTGGGGATTGATAAAGCCTTTACAGCGCTGGCTCTGCTGCGAGGAGGGGTGGGTGCCGGGTGGAGGTCCCACGCTTCGCTGGCCCTTTTGTTAGGTGGCTGGAAGGGAGAGGTGGCATGGGAGAGAAATTCTCCTGGAGCAGCCTTGTCTGGCCAAGTTTGCTTTGGAAATAAAGCAGGGACCTCAAAATGAAAGCTTGGATGAACAGTCGACTCCTTCTGCCGTCCTCAGTCGTGTTTGTCCCTGGGGTGGCTGTCACACACCAGTTAAGAGGTGTACCACTTAATTAACTCTTAATGCTTCCCGCATGCTCTTTGCGTTGCAAATCTCTTGCGGACGGAGCGTTTCCCTGGGAGCCTAGCTGGGTCTCCTGAGTTTCGTGTGAGACCGCACTGGAAATCTCTCTCGAAGGGTCTTGCTAATGGATCCAACCATTTCAAAGCGCAGGTAGGCAGCAAATGGGATCATCATTAAGGACCTCTTAGCAAATCTTAAGGGTTAGGAAAAGCATTTGCCATCAGCTGGTGGATCGGTAGTTCCTATTTTAAGGAATGGGCATGAGCATGAGCTGCTGGATGAGCCGATACCGGTGGGTCTGTGCCTGTTGTTCCCGTGAGTCCCACTTGCCTCTGCCGAGCAGCACAGGGCTCCCCGTTCCCCCTGAAAAATGCCGGTCAGCGGCTGTAAACTATGAACCTTCCCATCTCTCCATGGCTGCTGTGGGCTCGTTAAGGCGAGAAGAGGGGAATAAATCTCCTGGAACTCATGAACTATTTACAGCCGTGCTGAGCAAGCAGTCCGCAATTATTTATTTATTCTCCCCAGCCGGGCTGCACTCGCAAGCCCGGGGAGCGGGGAAGGCTGCCAGGGCTGTCCGCATCCAGCCCCACGCCATCTCCTCTGCCCTGGGGAGGCACGGGGCTCCCCGCGGGCTGGCAAGTCCCAGAAGGCCCCGAAAGGCAGCACACGTGCCCCGAGAGTGTCCGCATGCGGTGTTAGCTCCTGTTTGTGTCTCGAGAAGGGAAGAACCCAACCCTTCCTTGCGCTTGAGCGTATGTGCAGCCCTACTTTGGCTGGGCGTCCTTCTGCCCAAGGCCACAGAAAGGAGAAAAATGATATCACCGAGGCGGAGAGGATTTTGCGTAGTAAGGAGATGCGTTAGAAGAGCCCGTCGCACAGGGAATGTATGTGCAGCCGGTTTAGGGCATAAAGGGAGGGTGTTGACGTGAGCACACACAAGTAATTCTATGCAGACCCATGGGTAAGGGCTGGAAGACAAGTAGTTTTGGCTTGTGCAGAAGTTGCTTCTCCTCTTTGGACTCCGCTTCCCTGTCTGTAAAATGGGCGCGTAGCCTTTCAGCTCGGGAGAGCGTGTGGTGAGCGAAGGTGATGAAGGCTTGTCTCCATGATCTCCTACTTTTGCTCGTGCAGATGATGAAGACATGCAATGTCTCTAGGGAACGCGCTCATTTCTTCAGCTTGAAAGTCAAAGCCTGTCCTTGAGGGGCTGAAAGTTTGGTGTTTGACCCCTGCTCTGAGCCTTTTGGGTGGGGGGGTTGCACATCAGTGCTGCTCCATCTCCTTACTTTTATTAAATAGCCCTTTTTCCCCTGTAGCATCCTCCGACAATCGATCGGTATTTATGAGTGATCATTACAATAATTATGCAGCTGCCTGTGTTTTGTGAAAACCGGTCTTGAAAACGGCCAGGGGGTGAGATAAGGTTCATTAGGTCATGCTCACAGCACCCTGTGTGGCATGTGGAAGCGTACGGGACGCAGCACCAGTGCTCGCCCGTTGTCCTCCCTGCCGTGTCTCCGTGGTGCTGCACCAACCGCGTATCTTCCTGCCGCCCCCCAAAGATTGGGCTGAAGGAGAGGATGCTGCAAAGAAGCAGAAACGGCCCTTTTCGCTCCTCTGGCAGCGCTGGCACCTGCTTACTGGCACTTGCGTTGCCTTCAAAGGTTTTTTTTTTTTGTTGTGGGGCTTATGGGCCAAGGACACTTCTTGCCTGCAGCTTTATATCTGTCAGTTTGATCAGCAAATGGGGGAGAGGGCCATAAAACTGCGGAGGCTGAGTCCTAGTCCCTTTAATCCCGCCAGGAGGGCCGGCGTTATTTCTCCGCCGGGAGTGCTAATAGGATTCTAATACGCTGGCAAATGGGATTTTTTACAACTGCCATTCTGCAGTTACTGAGACGGTGTGTCACCGGGACAGCCCTATAAATTCTCCCAGAGATGGAGGGGGCTGGTGGCTTGGGGAGGGGGAACGGTGCCCACGGCCACCCTCACTGAGGGTGCTTGTGGGGGGGTCTGCCGGATCCCCCGTTGCTGCTTTCCGTGCTCTTGGGGCATTGCCGCAGCTTGGCTGGGCTGTATTGCCGGGCAGTATGTGCTGCTGGGGCTGGGGGCTTCGGCTGTTTCTAGGAGGCTTGTAGGGTTGGTGTTTGGCACCATGGATTTGCCCTTCTTGCACACATGCGCCATGACTGAGCATCTCTGTGAGTGTTCTCAGCAAGCAAAGCAGTGAGTTGGGTGCCTGGTGGCATCTGCGTGGCCTTGAAGGAATTAAAAATCCTTAAGAAACCTGGGGAGGGTTTGGCGGGACCCATTTGTTCCTCTCTTCCATCGCTAGCCCCGGATGGGTTCCCCTTGGTCACCGTGGCTCTGCATCGCTGCCGTCAGCCTTGGCCAGGGCAGCTGGACGGGCTCCAGCGGGGAGGTCGCATCCAGCTCCCGCTGCCTTTCCCACCCAGGGAAAAGGTTTTCTTGGCAGTGCCAGCGCCCTGCACGGTCGCTGCAGGGTGACCATGCACAGAGCACCCGTCCCGGTCAGGGAAACCCCCTGGGGATCGCAAGGGCTTGTCTTTGGGGCTCTGTTCCTTCCCTTGCTTTCACGTCTATGGAAATGTTGATGAAACTATAGGATTCGTTGCGTAGGAGGGTGATGCATTTATGGCCTTGTGATAAATCCATCCGCTAGCGCTGGGGTGGCAGAGCGGGCAGTACCCAGGGGTGCAAACGAATCCACCTCCATTTGAGCATCACTTGGGCACCCATGGGACAGGCAAACAACTGCGCTTCGTCCCCTCCTCAGCGGCCAGTGCCCGACTGGAGTGCCAAAGCCATGAATATTGTATTACTGTATCCAATCTCAGCTCCGGATTGATTTTTCTCCAGCCTTGATGGCGGAAAGCTGGGAAGGTGGGATTATTTTCCCGGGCAATCACAGGTTGATGGGTCCTTGCAGCTGCTTCCACGCTTTTTGACATCAGTAAATAAGCAGCTCCCTACACTCTTCTCTGAGTAGCACCTATTTCCCTGGGATGTCTGCTGGGGTTTTGTCGTACTTGGCTGCAAATTGGTACAGGAGACTGGCCCGACCCTTCTTGCCTTACAGCAGTATAGACATGTATGCTTTATTTTATCTATTATCGCCTCTGCCCGATAGCTAACAAGGTCCCATCCACCTCTCTTGCAAATCCTATTTGTCACCATGTTTCTACGGCTGCCCGAAAGCCCCAACCTGAGGTCAGGCGTCCTCGTGCAGGTGCTGTACCAGCAGGTCGCAAGAGACAGCCCTGCCCCACAGATAACAAAGCAGCTATCGTTATTCCCATTTCTCAGACGGCTGAGCCGAGGGGAAATGCATGGTCCAAGTTAATAAAAAGCTCCCGGAATAATCCCCCGTGATTTATCCAAGGTTATAAAGGAAGTCTGAGGTTTGAAAAGAGTTCTCAAGAGCGCTAAACAGACATTTGCCTATCTGTAAACAGCTCGCTCTAGGTTTTTAAATCATCGCTTTAGGAATGCAACCAAAGTAGCAGACTTTCTTCCCCAATTAAAAAAAAAAAAAAAAAAATTTGAAGAAAGTTCTGCATGCAAATTGGCACCAGACAATCAGATCATGTTGTGCAATAAATAGGCGAAGGCAGGAAAATGTCACATTTTATTGAGGCGAGATTTGTGATGAGAGAGAATATCTTCTCTTAGACTAACTGATACATTTGTGGAAAAATAAAATAACAGCAAACTGGCTTTTGCACAGAGTCACAGCTACAGGAGGAGGTGGAGAGGGAGGAGGCGGGTGTCCCTGGTAGGGACGTGACAGGTACCTCTGCAGCGAGGAAGGGCTCCAGAGCCCCACGGGTAACAGCAGAGAGGTAATGCAAGATCGGTCCCATCCGCCGCACTTCGGGATTTGCTTCCCAAGCTCTTCAGTCCTGCCCGCACACATCTGTGCGAGGAGGGGGTGTCGAGAGGGCTGCTGGGGCCAGCAACCCGTGCGCTTACCAGGCGGCGTTTTAGCTCAGGCTGCTACAAATTCTCCGAATCCCAAGGTTTCCTCTGCTCGGACCGGTGGCTGCAGCTCTCTGTGCTCCCGAAGCGCTGGAGCTGGGCTCGAATCGATGCAGAGTCTCGCAGGGTTTGATGGGGATGGGGGCATGTCCTCTCCTGGACCAAGGGGCTCTCCAAAGCTGCTTCCTGGGCTGCATCTCCCCCCGCTCCCTTCTTCCCAGCAAAGCCAGCGGAGCTGCGTCCCTTGGACAAAGTAATCCCATTCTGTTACCCTTTTTTTAGTCTCCGGAGTGAGACTTTCTAGGAAATCATCTGGTATTGTGGCTCTTGGCTTCCTGATTCTCATCAGCTAAACAGCTAAACAACCCCCTTTCCCAAGGCGCTGAATTAAAGCAAAAAAAAAAAAAAAAAATCAACACCTGAACTACACCAGCAGCTTGGTGTAAACAACTCAGCACCTGCTGCATTAATAGCACGGAGGAGGAACGATGCTGGGGGCTTCAAACGCTGCCGAGCTGTCACTTCGGTAGCCTCGATGACCGGGCGTTCGTGTGGGCTCCCTGGATGGCTCGTGGCCGGGTTTTGTGGAGCGGCGGCACTCCCCGCGCATCCCTCACCGCTTTTTGGGCCATGCCGACGTGGTGGGTGCAAGGCGTTGGGATGCTCAGGTTGACATTTGGGCTCTTGGGGGTAATTCTGTCTGAACCCATTGAGAGCCTTAAATGTGTTTTGGTAGGTCCTGTTTCTCCGTGTGCTTTCAGGAGGTGAATCCCACTCGGTGCCTTGGGGCCACAGGATGGGCACAAATCACTCCATCTCCGTGCGCTTTGGTTTCTCTCTCAGTAAAACAGAAATACCAATACGAGCGTGTTCACCTCTTTTCCGTACCCAGGATCCTTTCTTAGCCACTGTCTGCTCACGTCTTTGAACAGCACCCGGCGTAGCGGCGTCCTGCCCGGGGAGGGAGCTGTGGTTTCTGCCATCGTAGAAATGAAATAGTAATAGCGATATCACGGAAACTGTTCTGCTCACTAAATTCATTTTTCTTCCCTTGCACGTGACCAAGTGGAAGGTCTCCTTATGACAGGTCTGGAGAGCGGAGTTTTCTCTCTCGTGGTCAAGACAAGATACGGTACCTGCCTGTTGGGGAGTCCCCAGGTTCAGCTCGTGCTGGAGGAGTTCCACGGTTTCATTCCTGTCCGTACCAAAATGGGATGTTGCTTTCCCATCCAGAAAGAAAAATAGGTTATAGTGATGATCTTTGGGTTTTCTTTGTAGAATGGTTCATACAGGAGGAGGAGAAGCAAGAAGGAGGGGGAGAACATAGACCTGCCTATGTTCACTTGAACCATAACATGATTTTTCATTGAATAATTTTGTATTAAATATATCTTTTTTTAAAGCACGCTGGATAGTTGAGCTTGGCAGAGCCTGAAGCTTCATACCCCATACCGAGGAGAGGGTGGGTATGAGAGCCGTGCATGACCACGGCTTGTTAGGAGCTGAAAACTGCCTACTTGACGGGAAATGGAGAATAAGACGAATAGATCAATTTTCATTGCAGCAAAAGCTTAACAGTAGAGGGCCTCCAATTTCCTCTGGGGTCTAATGTTGTTTAACTTATTTCTTAATGGTATGAAACACGGGGTGACCGGGGCTCTGGCCTTTGACTGCAAGAGAAATAAAAAGTTGCCCTAATAATGGAGCGTTGGGAGTTATGAAAAGAAACTGGATAAATTAGATTGTGCTCTTGTGTGTAGCAATGGCCGTGTCCTTCTGCAAAGGTAAATATCATTATTTAATAAAGGGGAAGGAAAAACCAGACCAAATTTGCTGTATATGGAGAATTTATTCTAGGGAGAGCAATACAGAGATGGATGATGTATCTATGCCGCAGAAGAGCGGGGGTTTTGAGCTGCGTATCCCCGGGGCTTGCGGAGGGCCAGCTCCGAAATGCGCTGCTGGCAAAAGCCGGGCGAGGTCCTGGGCTCAGCAGAGACAGGAGGAAATTAAAAGGCCAAGGAGATGGGTTCCATGTGCGATTTTATGGCAAGGAAAAGCTCTCGGTTAGTCGCTGGCAGGAAATAGCGAGTATCTGCTAACAAACGGTGCTGATGTCTTTAGTCATGCTGGGTGGAAGTGACCCGATGCAAAATAGAGTTATAGATTTCTTGTGCTGCTGGACATACGGTAGACTGGTGGGCTGCAGCTGTAAATGGAAGGAAATGCTGATACAAAGATGTTTCTGAAGGTTTCCCACTATTTCCAAGGAAATAAAAAAATTTTAAAAAATTAAAGACTTTTGCAATGTAATACTATATATAAAAAAAGAACTCCAAACTGAATTTAAGTACTTGAGAATAACATTTTTGAGTTAACAGTGACGTAGGTTGGACTCGATGATCTTGAGGTCTCTTCCAACCTAGAAATCCTGTGATCCTCTGTGTGATCCTGTCTTTTCTCCCCACAACCATTTCATGAAGCTAACAGAAGCTCAGCCAGACCCATGGGGGTATTTCTTGGTGCACAGCCCCACTTCACCCTGCCCAAGGCTTGTCCAAACCTGGCATTGCCGTGGTTCAGGTGACAGGTTTGGCTCAAGTTGTTGCACTTGGGCAGAGGAAACTTCAATAAATGGCGAAGAAAGAAAAAAAAAAAAAAAAAAAGAAAAAGAAAAAACCTAAATCCACGAGGTTCGTGGTTCTCTTCCTCTGTCTGCAGCTTGTTGAATATTTTTCTTCCTCGTTGGGAAGTGGGGAATAAAGTTCATGGCATCGGGAGCATAATCGAGCAAATGGCCTTTGCGCTTATCAAGTGCTTCTGTTCTGCTTGGGCATTTAATCACCCACAAAAGCCATTTATTGCCTCGTATACTCCTCTTCTATGAACATTAGCCCTTAAATACCTGGCATAATTAAGGGTGAAGCTGTGGCGCTGCGCTCCGTCTCCTGCCTGTGGAAGGGTAACAGATGAGGTGGGAGTTCTGGCGGAGTTCAAGGTGAGAGCCGTAAAGCCCATTTTCTGCATGTGTCAGGGACATTATTTTAGGAATGTCTAATTCTGCTGGTGAAAATTGAGGCTGGCTCAAATAATAATTCATGCTTAATGAACTTAGAGTTATAGCCAGGGCTCTGCGATTCCCTCTGTGCCTGGCGCGGTCGATTGGCCTTGTCAGATGTTTAAAGGATGGTGAAGAAATGACAAAAAGGATTTGATGGAATTAGGCGGAATTCCCCCTAAAACCTATTTCTTTTGTGTTTAGATGCCTGTCTGGGAAGAAAGAGAGAAATTCGCTGCAGCTTTGGCTGTAATCCAGTCAGCTTCTTGATCGGGACTTTTCAGGGCTTTAACCTTGTGCGTTCTTCTTGCAGCTCAGCTCTTCAAAAAGGCTCGTGCCCTTTCTTTATGCGAGGGAAAATAAACATAAAGTATTGATGAAGAGTTAATACCCGGTGCTGGGTGTACGTAGCAAATTTAAGTACCTGTCTATCACGTTCCCGATACATCCTCGGCTACCCAACAGTCAGATGTTCAAAGACTTGATCATTAATGCAGTTATCCTTGTAACACCTCTTTGATAGTAAATTAATGGGCTGTGGTATGTAGAACATCAGGCTATTGCTTCTACTGAGTTTAGACACTAGCAAGCTGTAGCGCAGGGGAATATTCACCCTCTGATGAGGCTGGGGAACAGAGGCAATCGACCCAAAGCCGTACGTCAAATTATGGCGAGGAGGGAGCGAAATGTGAGCTTACCCCATAGCCAAACTGTCCTAGCCGTCGGTTAAATCCTGACTAGGTGACCGTCTTGCTTCACGCACAAGGAGTCGAGGCATCATCTGCTGATGGTAGAGGTGTGCGTCCATACGGGTCGTTCCGTGATGGGTGAAACCTTGGTGCTAAGGAAGCTGCAGATCTGCTCGGCGAGGTGCTGAAGCAGCCGATGTGGCATTTCACGTGAAGTCAAGAAAACGTGATTTTTCTTGTTGGTTTTTCTTGTTGGAGCACTGGCTGTTTGCTCAGCACTTGTTTCTGCCCCCGAAAAGCCCTCCCCTGGAGCTAGTGACCTGCTGAGGAGAACTGGCTGGCGCTTCCCGGGAAGGCAGGTAGACCCGCCGCAGATTGCACGTCAGGCTTGGCCGGCAGCGCGGGCAAGCGCGACCTGGGTGCATCTGGCAGCCGGGGGCTACCACCCCAGTGTCACGGGAGGCTGCAGACCTTGAGCAAAGGAGGCATTCGCATCCGGCTGAGGCAAGTGGGGGATCATCAAGACCCCTCCAGTCACCCTGTTTTCCCCATCTTTGCTTCCCAAGCACCTCTAGGACAGGATTGCTTGAGCCTTGCATCACTTCCCAGAAAGACAGGGATTTTTCTGGCTGTTGAAAACACTAGGCATCTGTATAAACAATTGTGTTAAGCTGCTGTTGTAGTAATTGCGTTTGTACAGTGAAGCAAAAAGGCTCAGTTTACCCCTCTGATGTCTGGAAATGATTCCTCCAGGTTATGTGCGAAGCATTTTTTCAGTGTACTGATTTCATTCAGGGTGAAAAAAAAAAAAAAAAGATACTATTACAATGACATATTCTTCCCCAATGGTAACTTTATCCCTGCTTCTGGCTCCGCGCAGAATCATAATTCATTTTGTCACAAGGATAGCAAATAAATAATAAGAATAAATTGAGCAGATTATCTCATCTTTAAGCCGTGCCCAGCATTCATCAAATCCGTGCCAAGAAGCAAGACTTATCTGCAGTCAAATTGATCCTACAAGAACCCCTACCTTAAGCTCCATTAGTGTACCTCAGAGCCGCTCACCCAGCTCTCCGGTCCTTGGTTGCTTAAAATGACGAGTCATTAAAGTGACACACGTTCCCAAAGTGTCTTTCTTATAAAAGGTCTAGTGAAAACGTATGTGTTGCTATTTCTCGCCATTGATTTTTACTGAAAGGACCAAAACGTACAAAGGCTAAATTCAACTGGGTAGAAGTTAGCTGCTCGACATTTTGCATGCTGCGGATGCAAACACATCCATTTCTTCTCTCACTTCAATGAAGTTTTAATAACAGATGCTGCAGGGAGTTTCCACAGGACTAAGGTCTCATTACTCTTAGAGGAGATGCTACTGTACATTACTAGTGTACCGCAAAGCGTTATAAATAATTAACGTGGAACTACACTGAATAAACCTACTGCAGTCCTACTAATTGGTAAACAGACATGTATTTCACTTGGAGTATGAGAGAAGTATTACCACTTTCAGTGGGATGATTCACTTGTATAAATTTAAGCTGAAGAATAACGCTTTAAAGGGCTGAGCCTTTCTTTTTATTTATTTCACGGCACTCAAAAAATGGAAGGTGCGTCGTATGAATAAAGGTGAAGTTTGTTGCCCTAGGAAATATTGACTCTGAAGCCTCATCTAAACTAAAACTGGAATTGCAGGAACTAACTTTGGTAACGAGTAACAATTATTTCACTGGAAGCCTGCGTGTTCAATTGAAATGATGTTCGCCAAACCTACTTCGAACCCTCTCCCAAGTTATCACAAAATAGCGCATACTGAATGCAAAATAAGGTTGTTAATTTGCAGTCGCGCTCTCAAGGTGTGCGTAACGAAGGTCTTGCCGACAGTGCGAGACTTGTCTTCTCGTACGGTTTATTATGAATTTAACCTGATATATTTAAGCTGAAAAACATGCAAGGGTGAATGGCTCAACTTGATTTGGAACGTATTTAAGATTAAGCTGGAACAAGCCCTTCTTGAACTGAAATAGGTTCGTGCTCGCAGGAGTGTTTGCCCCCGTTTGGGTGTGTTGGTTTAACAACTGGCTCCTGTTAAAAGGCACGGGCCGTTGCTTTGCTACCCACCCTCTATTATTCCCTCGGGGTGGAAGCAATTTTCTGCCACAAGTTTGTGTTACCCTTGTGCAAAGGGAGTGCAAACTGGACATGAAACCGTTAGCGGGTCAGAGGAGAACTGCGCTGGCGTGGGTTTCGTGCAGCAGAAGGGCCAAGCCGAGGTGAAAGCTAACAGGGCAGCGGTGCCGAAGTGGGAAACGTTAGAAAGACGGACTTGCGAAATACTGGGGTTTGCAGCAGGTATGGCAAAAAGTTAGGCTGTGACTCAAAAAGGCAAGCTGCCAGCGTGGTGGCACGCAACATTTCTAGACTGTATATAAATATCTGACCTATTTCTTATGGATAGCACAATAAGGGCTCGATCAAAACCCCATTGAATTCTGCAGGAGTCTTTCCATTGACTTCAATGGCTTTTGGATTGGCCCCTATAAATGGCTCTTGAGGAGAAGATCGTGGTGCATTTGCCTGACTATTTTTATAATGCGTTTGATCACTCTCTGGGTGATTTTTCAAACTTCAGCCATTCGCAATGGGGAGCTAGTGCAAATTACAATGTTCGATGTCCAAAGAAATGTCTCTTGAAATTGAACTGAGACTCATAAAACAGATAAATGTGTTGGCATCCCATGGCCGCTGAAATGAAAGGAGAGCATTAACACTCATTAAAAGGGACAAGCCAGTGCCACGCTTCCAGTGACCCTGTCAGGAAACACGAGGGGTTTGTCGTTTTATTTTTTTAGTTCTCCCAGCTTTTGGACTAGCCTGGGGCTCGTAGGATCAGCGGGCCAGTTCATCCCCTGTCCTCTTTCTGAAAAACGGGAGTCTGGGGAAGGTCCAAGAAGCTTTCCAGAGCGTGCTGCAGAGTAAAGTCCCCCTTGGAGAAGTTTCTCTCTGACCCCGAAGCACAAGGGCTTGCTTTATTCCTCCATGGAGCTATGCGAGTCCTCATTGCTCATGTAAGTCCTCCATCCTTTCGGATCCCTTTTGAGCTCTTCTTTTTAATGCTACCCGGTGACAGGGAGGTTAATTACGCCTCGTGGAAAAAAGGGTCCCGTCCTGTTCCTTTCCACAGTGTTGCCTGTTGAATTTTGTGGAGGGGCTCCTCTGTTTCTCCCGTTCGAGAGCTGGGAAGTACCAGGCAGCAGGTTGGTGGTGGAAGGGTTTTCCATCGCCGGTTACAGTGAAATCAAAATGTTTGGTAAGGTCCTTTCCGCTGGAGCTTTTGCAGAGCGTCGCCGATGGGTATCATTTTCATAGGCCGGAATATTATGTTCCAGCCTTGTCTTTTTGTCTTATTTTATGTAATAAAAAACCCACATTAGAATCAAAATGAAATCATTCAATGAGGTCAAAAGGCTGTTCCTGGGAATATTCTGTAATGTGAAGGAAATTCAGAGTTTTGCCTCAGGTTTTGCCGCAGATTTCAAAGTCTCAGAATTTCTTAGAGAATTTACATGTTTTGACTTTTTTTTTTTTTTTCCTCTCCCTGGAGAATAAAGATGTCTGCTGTTACAATGTACGAGATCATATCATGCTCATCTGGAGAGTAATATTCAAGCTTTGTCAAACCTAGACATTTTTGACTGAAGGCACAGAGCATTTGAGAAATATTTTGTGCATAGATTGCTTTATATGATAATAATGGAGTGCTTTGTGGTGTTTTTTGGGTTGTTTTTTGGGTTGTTTTTGTTTTTTGGGGTTTTTTAAAGCCTTTTGTGGATGTCTTAGAAGCAGGCAGTGGATTAGGTGTAGAAAACCGGCTTGAGGGTTACTCATCACTCCTCGGGCAAATTACTAGGTGTTGCAAGGACGCCTGCTTGGTCCGTTGTCTTTGCTTTTTTCGGATGGATCCAGCATTGACTGTCGGTCTCGGGGTTTGGTCCAGCCACTTGGTTTCAAGAAAGAGATGATAAGTTTTTGTTGGAATAAGGCAGCTGAGGCTCCTTCCCAGCCTGTGCCTGGAGGTCACCTTCTCGGTGTCGGCACCGTCCCAGGGCTTGTCATTTAATTCTTCGCTTCCCGCTCTGATCCTGCCGATGATAATCCCCCTTCAACGTGCAGAAGGGATGAGTCTGGGACAGCCGTCTCCCCTGCGCCTGCTGTGCTGAAGATGACTAAGGAATTTATTTAATGTCTCCTCCACGTCCTCACGCTCTAATTGCTCCCCAGCAGACCAGCTTCGTTGGAAAGCTTCCTGCTGTTGATACTCAGGGATTTAGCTCAGGAGCTGGTTTGTGGAGGTTGTGGGTTGCTCTTTCTGGTCTGATCTCGCTCGCCACCCAACAGGGAGACCTCCTGGATACTCGTCCTCACCCCCTTCCAAATATGCTATTTTTCCTGGGTCACGGTGTACTTCTCTGCTATTTACTGAGCTTTAAAGCCTTGATTTTTTTCTCGTCAAATCCAGCCTTTCTGTTTCTTAAGGCAAACAGGGAAAACTTCTCCATCAGACCTATGTGAGTTTGTGTCTGTCTTAAATATAAAAGATAAAAATCACACTGATGGCCCCAAAAAGCCGTGCCTGACCCGACGAGCAGGTTTGGTTGAAGCCCCCCTCACTTTTAGACTCCTTTCGATAAAGGCATTCAAATGATGTTTCTAGATCTCCCGAAAGGCCAGGATTAGTTTGACCATGAGGAATTTCAGTGACTGTGCGTATGGATTTTACGCAGCGGATGGTTGCCCGGATGTTCTTTGGAGAGAGTTTCTCCTTTCTGGGAATCAGTATTACTGTGTTTTGCCACTCGGTGCTGGATGAGAGAATTATGTCCTACGCTTAACTTTTAAGTCCCTCTGACCTGTTTAAGCCCAGGATCCTGTATTTCTGCATGATGGACTTGTCTGTCGACGCTCTCCTGGAGGGCCCTAAACTGCTGCTGAGCCTGGTCTTTGCACGTCCCCATCTGCCCCCTGGTCCCTCCCGCACAGGGTTTCAGGGTCTGGTCTGATGCAGATCCTCCTCCGTTAGCCGCAGCAGGGCTTTCTCACAATCGAAATGTGCTCTTTTTTGCCTAAAGGAAAACTGAAAATTAAGTGAACTGATCTGTTTAAACCTTTATAAATACATGTTTAATATCTGCTTAATGTGAGATGGAATTTATGAGCCGTTAAGTGATGCTAGATCGTTTTTATAAGAATAGAGAAGTCTAGTGGGAAAACTTCCTCCTGGGACACAATCTCATATTATTATTTTTTTAAGAGAGAGAGATTTAATATGTTACAGTTGACGTTTTCGGTGACATTGGAATATTTCCTATGCGGGAGCTTTCAGAATTGCTTTACAAATCTGTAACCGTTGAAGTTAATGAAATCCTTACGCCAGTTAGAAGGATTACGCCTCCTCTGCGATGAGGAAACTGAGGCACGGATACAGAGACGGGACCCGCGCGTCCCGCACTTGGCTTGTGGTAATCCAGCCACTTAATGACTTTCCCCGAAACGCCGAGACAACGCTGCGCTTCGCGTCTCCCCCTTTTTTTGTGCCTTTAGTGTGGTTTCGCCGGCATCGGTGCAGGCCGAGCACCTGCTGCATCTCCTTGGTGGCCCTGTCCTCTGCCCCCGCTTCCCTCCCATCAGTTTTTTCCTTTTTGGTGTTTTGGGTTTTTTCCCTTTCCCCCTCCCCGCCATTTTTTTTTTCTTCCCCCCCTTCTTTTTTTTTGTTCTTGTATGTGACGTAGAGATTTTAGTCTTGGCGACTTTGGGGGTGGCACTGCTGCTTTGGGGAATAAAGAGCTTTCTGCTTCCTGCAGCTGCTGGTGAAATGAGATTTTTTTTTTTTTTAATTTCTATGTGAAAAACATCTGTTGCTGTTGCAGTTTGCTTATAACATTTTGAGTATTTCTGAAAGATCCCCAAACATTTTTGATACGAAACTTTAATACTATTCTTTCCTAAACCTGCATTTTGAGGAGAATACAGATTGGTGGGTGGGGGATGGACGGACAGACAGGTGAGATGCCACGGTTTTCAGCGCATCAGGTAGCTCCTTCCCATCAGAAGAACTGACGCGATGCTGAGTTATTTTTCCAGCTCCAGCCACGATTTCTCCCATTCCCAGGAACGCCCCAGAGATCGTTAGCTGGGTGATGGACGGAGGTAGATCCCAGAGCGGGGATTGCATTCTCACTGTGCAGACGCAGGTCCGAGGCGGAGGCTCCCAGGCTCGGCTGCCAAAGCCTGCACCGTGCCAGCAGTATCCCCGTCCCCAGCTCTATTTATCATTCAGACCCTGTTCTAGGTTCATATTTGGGCCGTAGCCTGCAGCTGACGCAGGGCGTGGAGGCTTCCGTC
>KL271901.1:23877-35714 GCA_000699545.1 Podiceps cristatus | reverse complement strand
TTGAAAGGGAGGGGGGAGATGCAGGCGGCAGCCGTGGGAGTGTCCTGGGAACGGGCAGCTCCACGGTGCCCGAAGCTTGTTTGCGCTTTGCTCAGGGTCTCGGTGGAGGAGGTCAGGCCGTTACCTGCCCGCAGTGCCTTTGCATTCCTCTCTTTTGCATTCCTCAGGCTTCTTTTGATTAGTTTTATTATTCATTATTATTATTATTTTCTTCCAAGCAACCTGCTCGCTCCCAGCAGAAGGTAGAGGAGTAAGTAAAGTGGTCTGCCCAGGGATGCGAGCCGCTCTGTAGCGCCCGGAGCAGGAGATGGCCTCTTCCAGAGGTGGGTTTTCGTGCCATCCCGAGCACCTCGGCTCTGCGCAGACCCCGGGGACGCAGAGCCCTGTCTGCCTGCTGGCTCCGGCCCCCCAACCCTCCCACTGCTCATTATATTCCAGGCGCTTTCTGTGAATTGTTTAATGAGCTTCCTGCGAGGCTGAGCAGATCAGAGGAGCGGGGAGTTTGGAGAAGAGATGAATAAATGGGGAATGCATTTGATTTGTGAAGAGCCGTGATGAGCAGGAGGGGAATCGGAGCTGGACCATTCCTGTTGATGGTTTGGCATGGAAAAAGGGTTAAAACCAGAGACTGGCCCCGTTATCGCTGAGGTTTTTAGCCCAGAGCAGAGCATTGTAAGACCCACGTTGTAGCACTGTGCAAATCCCAAAGCGTTTGGCGTCTAGTCCTAGCAATGTGTTGTCCCCGTGGTTTATAGGTATATTTTTTTCCACTTTTAGAGCTCCCTAATAATTCATAATTTATTAATACCATGTGCTGTCTCTCTCCTTCTGACAAATCAATTTGTTACGGGTTATATCTGCTGCTGAACAATGATGGGGAGGAGAGGAAGAACAGTGTTTTCTCTCTGCTTTTGCATTCCCTTCCATGTCCTAAGGGTTATCAAGTCTGCCACCAAAATGCCACAACCTACCGTGACGGGTATTTAAAGAAAAAAACCCCACCCCAACAACAAAGTAATTCAGTAGCAGAAACTCTAAAACACATCTGAAATGATGAAGCGAGGTACAAGTCCTGCTTCCCATATACAGATGTAATAGAAAAGCATTATCCTTGTGTAAGCCGCTGATGCGTCCTGATGGAAGGAGCCCGCAATTCAATTTATATCATGCAGTTCCAAATAAATACGACAATGCTGCCAAATCTGCCCAGATAAATCTGCCGACTCCAGCATCCTCATCATCTGCAAGGAAAAATGAACGGGGCAACAAGTGTAAGGGCAAAGGTGTAAACACCCTGGGTACGACAGCCTGATGGGCTGGAGGCTTCGCTCCAAATTTCGGAAGGTTTCGTTAAAAGTTAGTGGGGTTTGGACTTGAAACTGTATGGAAAAATGGGGATTAGACCTCTAAAATCATCTAGGTCCTTTGGGAAGCGTTGTCCCCGTGGTGCTGGAGGTAGGAATGTGGTTCCCATGCCCGAAACTCGGCATGGTGTAGGTTGATGCAGCTTCATCGACTTCATGTCAGGATCCGGCCGAAGGGGTTTTTATTTCAGCCAGCCCGAGATTTTTGCAGCTTTGTGGTTCAGTATAATTAACATTTGGGAGGAATTAAAGGGGTCTTGGGGGAGAAAAGCGAGATCTGAAGTTTAAACAACAACTTAGTTTTAGTACAATTAAAAATAAGCTGCTTTGTGATTACCGGGTCAGCTGCTTACATGGAGAGGAGGGGAAGGTGGTTTGGGGGTGCGTTTACCCGGTGTAAACGGGAGCTCTGGGAGGAGGAGATAAAGGTAATGATGAGCAAGGAGGCTGCGTAAGGACTAAACTTGATACTCAAGCTCCAAGGAATAAATTCGGGTTGCATGAATAAGAAAAGTAGTTTTGCATAGAACTCGGCAATGCGAGCGCTTGCTGCTTCCAAGGATCTCTAGAGCATCGTTGTTATCCTTTGTATGCAAATTTGGACAGACCCAGGCTCCAACTTCTAACAAAACACCCCCAAACCCCCCACAACCAGCCCTAGAACCCACTCTAGGAAATCAAATATTGTGCAGGTTGGGTGCCAAGACCCTCTTGAAACTGATTGGTATCAATGGCCATCTGTGAATCCCATGTGAGTCTTTAATTGCTTTATTTTCACTCCTCTGATTGCATCTCGCAATATAGAATTTGAAGCAGGGGAAGCTGAAGCAAACAGAACTTTTTTTGAGCAAATGAAATGCTCCTGTTGCCCAGCAGCAGAGCGTTTGGAGAAAATTTCAAACCACTTCAAGTCTGATTTTAAAATACAGCCAAATTTTTTACACACTTGCAGCCAATGAAGGTTTTTATCCTGTCTTCGGATGGGGTGAGGCTTTGTAGTTATATGCACATTGAGGAATTGTCCCGAGAAAGCTTTTTTGGGGGGGGGTTGACGATCTCTACCCCGGCAGGAAGGAATAATAGAGTTCTTGGGGAAATTACAAGGTGAGAAGTATATGAGTGATCAAAAACAAAAATCATTTTGAGTAGGGTTTAGTTGGCTCGTGGAAGCCACTGGCAGAAAATACCTCTGGCAACAGTAGAACGGGAGAGTGAATGAAGCTGTAAACCTACAAACTGGTGACCGGGCGGGCGGGTGGAGGTGAGGATGCTTCACCGCCTCCCCCCGTGCACCCACCTGCCATCTCTTTGCTCCCTTCGGCCCCGCCGGTGATGGACCGGCAATAACGTAAAACCGTAAGGAATTCATCAAAGTGCAGCGAAGGAATAAACCTGCTCGTTGCCTTGCGAAGCCGCGCTGTACTTTGTTGGCGTGAGACAGTAGAGTCCCTATTTTTGCTGTCTTTACGATTTCCATATTTATTACTTGTTTTCTGCCGCAGGGGGGAAGAATGTTTTGCAATTGGAAATTTCAGGAGGATGTGAGAGTTTGCAGACAGCCAAGCTACTCCTGCATCTTTAGGGCAGTGGCGGCATTTGTTGCTGGGTAATTAAATAGTATCTGGTAAGGTGGTGGTTTGGGGTTTTTGTGATGATACGTTCTCTGTGGTTTTATGTGATGGCTTTATTTAGATCCGTGCTTGAGTGTAAAATCATGAAGCACAAATGCAGCTTCTGCTTTGTTTTGGGGGGGATGTGCAAATTGAAACAGAGCGCTCTGGAAATTTTGAAGTTGGGTGCATTTGAAGGGCGAGCGGTAAGCAGATGTCAAGAGAAGAGGCGTTTTGGAGAAGAGGAGAAGCAAACGTAACCCTCGACTTAGCGAAATTCCCAAGAGTTCTTACAAATACAACTAAATGCTTTTAGGCCTGGTTGCTTTGTGCAGGCGGCCTGTGGCGCGCTCGCTCCTGCTTCGGTTCCTGTGTTGATGGAGTCCTTTGCAGCATATAAACGCACCGGACTTACGGGAAGTTTGACAATTTTAGTTTTGAAGGCAAGTGGAGAATGAGACAGGAGAGCTCTCCAGGCCGGAGTCTCTCCAAACTTACATGAAAATTGGAAAGCTGTGGGGTTTTTTGTTGTTCAAGTGGCAATGTGGAACGTGGCAGCTCCAGGAAAGTTTCACAGCCCCTTCAAGCTTCTCCTCAGAAATTATCAGCAAGGACTGGCTACAGGTCAGAAATGACAATTATTTTTTATTTTGAAAGACAGTGAGACTTGCTTTAATTTCCCTGCTGTCTTTCTTCTCTATTTTTACTTCAAGACATAGACAAATGAAGAATGGAGAGCAAACCCGCCCCTGGAACTGCTTGGGGTGGAAGTTATAAATTATATGGAAATTATAAAAGGGATTTTTTTTAATCCCTTTCTCTCCTTTTTTTTTTTTTTTTTTAAGGAGAATTTTATCCAAATAATCTCCACAGAGGTAGTAATTTTGCACAGAAAGTCAGTTTGCGTTTCCAAAATAGACCCAGAAGAAACATCACCACCTTTTACCAGTTATCGATGACTTTTATTTCATATGGGGATGAGTATCTTATTTGTCTTTTAATTTCTCAGAGCTCAGTGGTTAGTTTTGGACCCGGACTTACCGCAGTGCTCACTTCCACGGCAGTTTGTGCCCGTTTCTACACAGGGTTGGTGTTGGTCTGCCTTGCAAGCAAGTTGGGCAACGGTGGTAGTTTTATTCCTTGTACGGAGCTTTGCATCCGAAGCTGAGATCGAGTCTTCTGGGCATTGCAGTTGCCCAGATAACAAATAATATTAGCGAAAGTCAAGAGTAGTGGATAATTGGTCAATGACATACTTTGCGTTTGAAATTCTTGTGCTGCTGGAACAGACTTGTTCCTTTCCTTTATTGACCCTTGATTAAATTTTTGTAACAATTACAGACCGATAATAGGCAGCTATTGATTTCTGTGGAGGTGAGTATCAAGATTTACTGAGGTGAGAGTGGAAGCTATTGACTCCAAGGAGAATAATAGCTGGTATTGAGTAGGGGGGTTGCTCAGTGAGGCACATTATTTGCATGCCTGATTGGGCTGGTTTAATGTCTGTCCAGCCTTGGGGTTGACAGACTGTATAAATACATCACCTTGGTGCGTGTACCTGCTCGGTGACTGCTATTTCATCCATTTTATCAAACGTGTTTTGGGAAAACAAATTACGCTAGAACCACTTCTCTAGGAATCGAATCCTTTATTGGCAAAATCGAGTCTTGACGAGTTCCCAAATTGACGGAGAAGTTGGGATCTGCCAAAAATCCCCGCAATGGTTCGTTTTGGTGTTTTCATTTCAACTCTTCCATTGAATTCAGCTCTTCTGTTTCAGGAGGTGGTTTGTGCTTTTCTTCAAGATCTTTCACTTTCCGTTGCGTTGGGGAGGAAAAAGTGCTTGCGAGCTTGCTTTTCATCTCAAAAACTCTCGTAAGATCCCACTCCTGTGCTTATCACCTTTTCAAATTGAGGCTGTGCGTGTCATCCCGGGCACTTGAAATTAAAAGGTACTTCGAAATAGTGCCTTTAATGGCATCGTAAGGATAATAGGCAACTTGAAATCTGCTGCTTCATCTCCGAAACGACAAGAACCTGCTGCTTGAACTGCTGATCTGTATCTGCAGATGATGCTATCTCCTCCATCGCCCGTGTGGATATGCCAATAGGTGGCAATCTCTCCACGCACACGGACGTGGCGTGTGGCACCTCTCCTCGCACATAAAATCCCTGCTTTGCCAAGGGTTGTGCAGTGGGAGCAGGGGCTAATGTGGGAATTTTGTGTGTGCTGGTGGGCTGGGTCTCATGTGGAGTGAAAGAGGAGAAAAAATGGATTTTATCCTTTTTATGACGCTGCTTTAGGACTCCTTGTAAAGTTTGGTGGTTTTGCTGGGAGGGTGGCATGGAGAAGGGGCACAAACCAACTTCCCTGTCCCTTTAAGAGCCTTTGTTGGCGTAATGGGATCCTTGATCTTGTGACTGCATAAATCACAGGCAGCCAGTTCAAGTCAATTCATATTTTTGCAGTTCGTTAGCAGCTCGGGAGGAAATTGCATTTATTATAATTGCCTCTAATTGCACCAGATTAGTGATTACAATTATTGATGGTGGCTGATTATTCATTAGGCTTCAAATCAATTCCCCTGCTTCATCATTACCCAAAACAGTAACTCTGATGAAGAGAGAGAGGGGTCTGGAGGAGTGCACGTCCACGCTCCTGCCAGGGAGCCTGCTTGCTTCCAGAAGTCGTGTGAAATCAGCACTCGAAGCTGATTAGTGCCTTGATGCGACGGGAGAGGTCGTTAGCCAGGACTTGGGATGCCTTTGGCGGCCGGGAGCTGAAGTAAGTCAGATCTTCTCCGCACGGCCGGTGCTTGCCCTGTCTCGCGTGGCTTCCGTAGCGGGGCTGGCTCTTTTTTTTTGCACCACGATTGAGGTTCATGGAAAAGGCTCGTAACAAGTCATGCGGGATCTTGAAGTGATTTGTGGTCCTGATACCACCCTCCGAGGCAGGAGGGCGGCTGGAAGAAGCGAGGCCAGGGGAGCAGCTCCCCCAAACCAGCCCCCCGTTCCCCGTGGCGGCAGCCCTGAGCGCGGCACCGCCGCAGCCCCAGGTGCAGGCAGCCAGCCACCTGCGCCGCCTCCGAGAGATGCCTAATTGTCACCAAACCTGCCTGACTCGCATAACAACCAACGTTCCGCCCTGCCAGCCTGCTTGGATATTCAGCTAAGACGCCGTGTGATGCAGAAGTCCGGGTTTGCAAGAGCGTTGCAATCCCCTCTCTTTAAGCAGGTGTCCAAGCTGCAGGTGGGGTGGCTGCTTACCTGTTGGGGGGTGGGGGCTGTGCCGCCTTCCCACCCAGATAACCGTGGCCTTGAGAAGGTGGAGCTATTCAGGATAAGTCCAAGGAGCTTGTTCTAGGTTCCTAGCCATGCAGTTGCTTTGGGTGGCGTTGGCTCTGGCTGGAGATGCTCCTGCTCACAGGTCTGACCCATCAGACCGTGTTCTTCCTCCTGTCCCTGGTCTGCAGCTGAAGGTTGCTTCGAAACCCCAAGCTGTCCCAGTGGCAATGGCAACTGAGTCCTCTGCAGATCTTATTTCTGTTGCACTGACAGGTGGGTGTTAGTGCTGGATGTGCTGTTGCAGGGCTTGATCTTCTTCCCAGAAGCGATGGATGAGTCGGGAGCCTTCCACAAAAGAAGGACATGGACCTGTTGGAGTGAGTTCAGAGGAGGGTCGTGAAGATGGTCAGAGGGCTGGAGCATCTCTGCTATGAAGACAGGCTTGAGAGAGTTGGGGTTGTTCAGCCAGGAGAAGTATCCAGGGAGACCTTCTAGCAGCCTTCCAGTACCTGAAAGGGAGCTACAAGAAAGCTCCTACAAGAAAGAAGGGGGCCTTTTGACAAGGGCACGCAGTGATAGGACAAGGGGTAATGGTTTCAAACTGAAAGAGGGTAGATTTAGGTTAGCTCTAAGGAAGAAATTCTTCACTCCGAGGGTGGTGAGGCCCTGGCACAGGTTGCCCAGAGCAGCTGTGAATGTCCCATCCCTGGAAGTGTTCAAGGCCACGATGGATGGGACTTCGAGTAACCTGGTCTAGCAGAAGGTGTCCCTGCCCATGGCAGGGGGGTTGGAACTAGATGATCATTAAGGTCCCTTCCGACCCAAACCATGCTACGATTCTGTGTTCTGGGGGTCTGCTGCCAGCCATCCCTCCTGCCCCACAAAGCCAAGATCCTTGATCTCTTCCGGATGGGAGAGGATCAAGGGACAACCTCAGTTCCTGAAGCAACACTGGTCGTTGGCCTCTTTCCGGTGATGCAGCAGCTTTGCAGGAATCAAGGGGGCTGTGTGCCAATATTATGCCCGTTGGGCAACTTGGGATCTGTAGTTGAGCAGGACATCCAGGTCCCAGATATGTTCTTTAAAGGCCAGTTATCATCTACATTTTCCACCTATTGATCCTAGTTCTGCTGCTGTGCTCAAACATCGCTAGGAAAAAAGGATCATAAAAGGGAGAGGGGGAGAAGAAAAGTTGAAAGGTTGGGACTGTTCATTAATCTCACCAGTTCCTGTCATTGAGAGGAGCAGGGCCTGAAGGCTCAATTAGCCTTGGTGGCTGCAGCTCGGTGACACATGACAACTTCCATCGCATTCTTCCCGGAGACGTTCCCTCCCCGCGTCTGTCTCCAGCTGTTTATCCCCCAGGGCCGGGCACTGCTGGGTGAGGATGGGGACGTGGTTGGAGGTGGTGAGCAGGAGCTGGGACAGCTGGGATCAATGCTGCCCTGTCCTCCTCAAATGCAGGATTTGGGACTGCTGCAAGGTCTGTGGGGATGCTTTTGTTTTTTCTTTTTTCAAAATCTGGGGGTTTTATCTCTAAGTGGAAGGATCAAGACTCCTGGGTCAACCATCCCGCCCTTTCAGTGTGGGTGGATGGGATCCTGGCGTCGTGCTGTCGCCATCTCAAGTGTGTCTATCACCCGCCAAGGCAGGGAAGGTTTTACGTGGGGTGAGATGAACATCTCGGCTCTCACAGGTGGAGAGACGTAAATCTGGGTCCTCTCGACCTCCTGCGGCATTAGCAATTGCGTTTGTCCCGGGGGAGATAGAATTCAGATTGCGGTGCTAATGCAGCTAATATCTCCTGCTGGGGTTGAGGCAGAGCTTGTGATGTTTTACCCGTGTCGCAGGAGCGTTGCCAAAATGTTTGAGTGTGCCAGAAATGATCTGAACAGGCGCCAGTGCCTCCGCTGTCTCTCCTGCTACCCGCTTGCAGCGGGTGGGTGAGCCGCAGGAGAGGGCTGGATGTGCACCCTGAGCTCATCGCTGCTTCCCCAAACGCCCCCTGACTCCCACCTCCTTGGTTTTCCTCTGCCCCTCTCCTGGGCTCGGCAGGACTGAGCAGCATCGGTTCATTTTGGAAGTTTCTGCCTCTTGCCCGGCATCTAACGTGGCCGGCCTGTTCGTGCGTCTCTAGTTTTCCTCCTCATTTACCCGAGCATATGCTCAGGAGTGATTTGTTTTGGTGATTGTTCACCGAAAAGAGTTATTCTTTCGCCCTGCTATTTCAGATAGCTGTGAGAGGCTCAAATCCCCAATTATTTTGCAGTTTACATTCAACCGGTATTGCCACAGCAAAATTCAGACACTTGGATTCCTCTCCCAGGGTCTCGAAGTGTCCAGCCTGCGCAGTGCCCTTACGTAGTATTTTGCAATTGTCTGTAGGATTTTGCTAATGCTGTGGAGAGATCTCTTCCACCGAGGTGGAAACAACTCAAACGGATGGACCTAAGGCAGTTTTTAAGGTTAGAAAGGTGTTAGTAAAAGGAAAAGACCCATTAGTATTTTAAAACCTCCCGCTGTTTGCAGACTAAGCTCCTGCCGAAGGTTTGGGATCAACAATTCTGTGAGCATCTTCCACCGGTTTGCACGGATTTAGTTGCCATTAATACAGATTTCCGGAAAGCGAGGTTTGAGCATGTCTCTTTGAAAAATTTAACTTGCAAAAGTAAAGAAAAAATCAGATGCTAGTAGGGAATAAAAATGGCATCATCAGAGCCTTTCTAGTAGAGCAACACAGCTTGAACTTGACTAATGAGCCCGAGAGTTTAAAAATAGATATAGATATAGAGATATATATATTGCCTTTGTAACTTTGAAGTATTGGCAGTGGGATATCTTTGGTTTTTGGATGGTCTGCAAGCACACATAATTTGGCATGATGTTTGATCTCCGCTGTTTACTCCGGATTTTCTTCGGCTTGCTGCTTATAGTTTCACTGCTAGAAGCTCCCTTCTGCCTTGTGATACTGTCCAGTGCTCAAAAGTGACACTAAGTAGGTGCAGAGTTTGTCCTGGGGGTATCTGCGACCTCGGTGATGGGAGAGGGAGTTCCCCGTCATGCTGAGTCAGCACTCTTTAGGAAGTTGAATAAGGGGATCTACGGGCTTTTGGGGAACGGGGATTCTCGTTTTGGGGTGGCAGATCTTTACCTGCAGGTAAAAGAAGTTAGAAAGTGAACTAACAAAGTGAAATCATTATATCTGAGAAGCGCGCTGGATAATTAGCCCGCTCCCAGGCAATGTCCTTGGAGGACACGACCCCCAGGAGAGGAGCACGATTCCTTGCCTCAGTGCTCCAAGGGAGTTTTTCAGGCGATTTACAGATGACTTAAGAGATCAGTCTCTCCTGGGAAATGGGAGGGAACTCATTTTGGGATTTTGAAGCAGAGTTAAATCTTCTTTTCCCAGCTGAGCCCCTTGTCTCGGGAACGAGAAGAGGGCTCACGGCCGGGAGCCATGGAGTCACCTCTGCCGCGGGTCTCCGAACTGTGCCGGCTTCACTGCGGGGGACGGGCGCTGTGGGGGCCAGGCGTGGCAGGGAGCTCCTGTGGCCCCGTCGCCGCGCGCGTTATTGCCACCGGTTTTAGGGCAAAAAAAGCACAAATCACACAGTGACTTCTCCGGGCGTGCAGAGCCCGGAGGGGAACCTGCTCATGGGGGTCCAAGCCCAAAGGCCTACTGCTACACCGTTGCTTCCCCGTCTCTTTCGGACGGCTTTCCCTCCCATTCCTTTGATGGTTTGGAGTGAAGTTACCTGCAATTGTCATGGAAACCGAGCTCTGATACAGGGCTGGGTTGTAGCAGAGCCACCTGACCCTCACCGGCCTCTGATTTCCCACGTTTGCCCCAACGTCCTTAGTCCGAAACCACCCCGGTGCCGCTGCTGTGCTCCCCCGAGCTGGCTTTCCGAGGAAGGATGCTCCGTGCGGGGCGAAAAGCAGTGGGTTACTCGTAACCGCTGCGGGAGAGTCTGGCTTTTCTGGTGGCTTCTGTGTCGGCTGAATTCATAGTAGGTGATTCCCCCACCCCACGTTCCCTCTGTCTCAGGTCCGCGAGAAATTTCTGAATAAGTGGAAGTTGTCAGAAAAATATCCTGTGTCAGAAGCAGGCAAGTATCCATATCAAATTGTCTGAGGCAGAAATGCTCTGTTTTGACTAATGCTGCAGGAGGAAAATTGAAATGAAACGCTTTGAATCTCATTGAAGAGATGAGAATTGACAATTTTACCTTTTTATTTTTTTTTATTTTTGATGCCATCACTCGGCTTTTGGGAAGCACTCCTGTTGAATAGCAGGAGCCTTTTCCGTGCGTGCACCCGCGTTTAGTTTGGGGCTGTGTTTTACGGTTCGGGGGCAGCGGAGGGGGTCTTGAGGGTGCTTTTGGCTGGCAAAGGCGAGGTGTCCGGGGTGCTGTGGGGTCACGGCTGCGTTCTGGCTGTGCTGGGAGATGGTTATTGAAGCAGTGCTGGCTTTGTGCAGGGTAGAAAGGCAGGATCTTGCGGATATTTATTCCCAGATCTGCCACCAACAGAGTCAGACGTCACGGGAGTCAAGGAAGGTGCTCCGTGCCTCAGTTTCCCCTTTCAGCGTCACTTCTCCTTAGCATTAACGCCACCCGAGCCGTGCAGCGTGCTCCTGGGGCACAGCTGAAGAGGGAGGGAGCAATTCGGAAGAGGGAAGAGTTCAGAAAGAAGTTTTGCTCTGTGCCCAAATCCCCGCTACAGCCGAAAGCGCTTCGGAAAGGTCCCAGATGCTGGCGGGGAAGCGGGCTGCTCAGCCGAGCGGGACCGAGAGGCGCATGATACAGCGCTGCAGTGCTGGAGAATGACAGCCTTGTCACGCTGACTTATGATGGATGAGGAAAAAACCTATTTCTCATCGGCGGTGGGAAGATGTGAAGTGTAAAGAAGGATGCACCAGGAGTCTCTGGGCGATTCATCTTGTGTCGGGCATGCTCCTGGAGTGGGCAGAGTTGAGAGGGAGTGTGCGCCAGCAAAGCCAAAAGGCACAAAAAAAAAAGGAGGGGCTGGGGAGAAAATTCATTACGTGAAGGATAATCTCACCGGGAAATATCAAAATGTCAGCAGCACCCCAGATAGGGGAAGAGGAGAAAAATTAACTGGGGGAATTTGTCAGCTGTTAAACCAGGCGTGGATGGGAGCAGAGTGGGGGTTCTGGAGGGGGAGAGGGCAGGAGGGGAGCCTGTCACCCACCCCCCCGGAGCGGGGCTGGGCTCTGCGCAGCCGGCAGCGTCTGTGCTCGGTGCCCGCCTTCGCCGTGGGGTGCAGCTTTGACCGTGGGGTTTATCCTGAAGGGGAAAAAAAAAATCACCCCTGTTCCCCAAGAGCTACTTATCACCCCTTGGGAATTACTGTAAATCTCACGGATTTGGGGTCTTTTTGTTGTGTTTGGGTTTTGGTTTTGTTTGTTTGGGGTTTTTTGTTGTTGTTTTTGTTGGGTTTGTTTGTTTTCGGGTTTTTGTTTGTTTTAAATTGAAAAAGACAGTATCTGTCTGCTAGCAGAGCAAGGGCTGGTGACCTCCCGGCTTGGCCGCCGGGTCTGGACCCCTTACAACGG
>KL271901.1:0-10146 GCA_000699545.1 Podiceps cristatus | reverse complement strand
GGGGGATCGGAAAACTGATCCCACTCCCTCAAAAAAAAAAATAAAAGGGACTCGTGAGCATTTTGCTTGAATCCAAGTGATAATTTCAGGTCACTTGTTATTTGTGGGCTTGTAATAGCTTCTTGCTCGCGAGGTTTCTGCGGGCCTCTGGGAAATCATAGAAATATTTGCAAATCCCAGGGGTTTTTGCGAATGTTGTCGGCAGTGTGCTGAATGCAGGAGGTAAGGGCTGGCTGCTGTTTGCTGCTCCCCTGTTTAAAAAGTTTAGTTAACAGGGAAGCGCGCTGAAGGAGCGAGCTTTTATTAGGCAGCCGAAGAAGATGGACAAGCGCAACATCCCTTCATCAGGGCTCGATCAGATCCGGCTTTTCGGCATAAAAGCTGCTTTTTCCATCCGCCTTGGCTGCTCTAATGAAAAATATCACCTCTCCCCGCAAACCTTGCTGCTTCATCACCGCTATGGTGGGAAGGCTGTTAAAATTACCATGCGTGCAGCAGAAACGGGGAGTTATTGAGATGCAGCGTCTCCAGAGCAGCCCAGGAGCCCCTCGGGCATTGCACGGTTTAGGGAAAGCCAGTTTGCTGCCCAAGTGCCTCAGTTTCCCCATCAGTAAAATAAGAACAAGATAATAGCCTTCCTGGCAAGACACGCCTGTGGAAAATGCCCCAGGAGGGTTACAGATTGCTGTTGTGTCGGCGATGCTGAAAACAGACGTGGTTTTAAATCAAAATAGCGCTTGCTCGCTGTGAAATAGGCACGAGCGCGAGGTGGGGCGTGGGTTCGGTACGGGGGTCTCCTTCGTCTTTTCCAGCCTGGGTAGCTGCTCCGGGAAGTGGCTGAAGTCCCTGGGTGCCTGGCCTCTGCTGAAGTGGGGAGGGTTTCGTGGTGAACTTAGCAGCTCTTTGAGGCAGGGGCTCTCTCATCTCTCGACAGCAAGCGCAATTAAGTACACCCTAACGACATGTCAGGCGGCGCGGGGATGCAAGCACGACGGCGGCGTTTCCCTGCGGAGCCTGCCGTGTAGAATACAATGAATAATCATGTCCATCCTCCTCTCCCCACATGGAAATATTCCGATAAATAAATAAAATAAATGACATTTTTTCATTTCATTAATTTTTTCCTCCTTTTTTTTTTCTTGTTTTGTTGTTGTTGTTTTCCCTTTCTGTTTTCCATCAAAGCTCTCCCTCTGGTGAACGATTTCCAGGCAGCGTGGCACTTAGCAGCTCAGAGGAGAGGATCTGCCATAGTTGGTGTGCTTCTCATCAGCTCATCGTCCCAGTTTTGGGGACGAAGGGGACTGGTAGTTCTCCTCCCCAGACTGGTTTCTGCTTGCTGTGAGCTGGCCCCCCTCTCCATTCTCCTGGACCTGGTACCGTTTGCACCCACGAGCTTCTGCCTGGCTGATAGGGAGGGGAAGGAAACGATGCGCGGTCAGGGGGGGCTTGATTTTCCCCATTTGGTGTTCAGATGGGGCCAGGCGGTGGGTATCGGAGCAGGGGCGGCTGTGGAAGAGCAGGAGCCGAGGAGGGTTTCGTGCCATGGGCATTCTGCAGGGCTGTGGCATCAGGATTAATGGCTCCAGCATCCTTCAAGCAAACTGTGTCTCAGAGCACTTTCTAGAGTTAAATGACACAAGACGGTGGGTAATATATGGTGTAAATTGCAAGAAAACAGTGGCACAAAGAGATGGCAGGGGGAATAAATTAAAGCCTTCCGTCACAAAGCCAATAACGGGGAGAGGGGGAGTGGAGAGGTGGAAACAAGGGAGAGGGATATTTATTTTCAGATGAGGTATGAAAGCAGCGGAGAATCAATGACGAGAACGTATAGCATCTCATGCGTATCACCAATGTATACGCAGCCTTTACTGCCAGCCCCGGCCAGGTGCTGGGGGGGCTGAGGGTGCCCAGTTTCTTCAGCCACCGTTAAAAGTGATGTGGTGTGTGCCTGGCTTACGGCACCAGGCTCCCGTCCTGAGGTTTCTCCCCTTGCAGGTGTTTCTTTTGATTGTGCGTGCTTTTTTTTTTACCCTCTCAGAGGCGCTGAGAGCTTTTGAAATAGGTCTCCTTGAGGTGTCTCAAGCTGGGTCCGTCTTCCTACCTCTTAGTTGGTCCTTCAAGGCCAGTCTTGCCTGGTCTTATCCAGCAGATGCTGTGAACCTCAGGTAGAAAACTGGATTTAGCCTTGCACCTTCCCCAAACCTCCCAAAGGAGGAAAGTCTCATGCATCAGGCTGGTAATGGGCTGCTAGAGGTGAATTTTTTACAGCGTAACTGAGGTAGCAGCATTCTTGCATCGACTCTTTGGTGCCTAAATCATTTGGGAAAGCGAGGCACAAGCACCCCACACCCTGCAAGGATGTCGACAGTTATAATTTATATGATTTATTCAAGGTTGTACAGTGGAACGGGACAAGTTCCCGTCAAGGAAGCAGCATCTTTTCCAGGTTTCCTTTTATCAAGGAGGGGAGCGAGGAGAGGAAGGTCCCTCGTTGCGCCTTGTTCGACAAGTTTGCAAACCAGGGAGCGGGTTTGCCGGCGTCCTCGCGTCCCTGGCTGCGCCGGGGAATGGGTTTGCTGCTCCCCGGCTCCCTGCTCGTCCCCTCTGATAAGGTAATGAGATGCAAGTCTTTGGTGTGTTTGACAAGCCGCTGTCCTACAGCGCGAGAGCCGAGAGTGCTCAGAGGCTGGGAGAGGAGATTAATTAATGCTAAAAGACACAGTTTGATGTGGCAATGAAATTTCGATTATAATAATCTCTAATTATCTTGTAGCACAAGTGCCTCGGCTCTCCCAGGTGTCTTTCCCCAGTTTGAAATTGTTATTTGTCGGCATCAAAGAGAGAGAGGAGCTGGTGCAGGGGGTGCGTGCGTGGTCCCTTGGGATAGGGAGCCTGTCTTCTGCCGGGGCTGTCCCTCAGCGTGGAGGTCTGTCTGCTTCCCTGAACGCCCTCAGTGCCCACTGTCCCAAATCAGGGCAAACCGAGGGATTTGGGGTCTTCAAGGCGCTTTCCATCGGGTGTAATTTTCAGACCATAGGGAGCCAACCTGAAGTCTGTGCAGCTGTTCTGTGCCACTTCCACTTTGCCTTTCCAAAGCGTGTCATTCAGACACCTGGTCCCCAATTCTTTTATTTTTTTTTTTCCTTATGGATTTTACTCAAAATCAACTTGTTTCCAGGGAGAACCTCCGTCTTGACAAAATAACACTTTGCCCAAGAAAGCCATTTCCTTCAGCAGACTTCTAGGTGCTTTATTGCCTATTCCCCAGGCTCAGGGAGCTTTAAAGTCCTCCTCTTCCTCTCCTATCAGCCTGAGCCCTTCTATCCCAACATCTTCGCCATGAAGTTGTGACCCGTCCCTTCCCTGGGGGACCCGCTGGCCTTTTGCAGAGGGCCCGGTGAGCGGGGCTGGGCGGTTGTGCTCCGTGCATTGAATAGCAGATGGCCACGTTAGCATCTCGAGGAGCTGGGATAATTGGCTGCTCTGCTTGCGGAGGGTTGTAAGGGGCTCTGTGCTCCTCCGAATCATATTTATCCGCTTAAAACGGTCTCGGGAGAGGAAGCATCTTGGTTTTGAAGTCGCTGCCCCCGCGACGTGCTCGCCGTATTCAGCAGTGGCTCGATTTACCCGGTGCTTCTTGGGGCCGCAGAGGCAGGAGGCATCTTCTCGCCCCCGTCCTCCTCCGGCCCTGCCACGCCGGGTGGGTTCCCTCCTCCCCGGGGGGCCGCAGCAGGACGGGGGAAGGCAGGGTGCTTCACCGAGGCTGGGGTGGGGAAGGGGTACAGCGCCTTGCTGGCTGTCGTGACCTGTCGTGTATTGTTGGTCGGAGCATCGTTGCACTTGCTAAGACCCCACAGGGTAGGGGGAAAGCAGCCAGCTGCACGTGAAGCAGCTTTCCTGAAGCCCTCCCCTCGCCAAAAAAAAAAAAATAAAAATCCCTGCGTGGGTTGTTTTGAGTCGCAGATCTGTTTGCAAATGAGCTTGGGGGCTCGCGGGGTAAAAAGGGGATGCTTGGTAAATCCTATTTCACTTCACCAACGAGCTGAGAAACTCTTGGATAATGGGTTATGAGTTGTAGATCTGTTTGATTGCATTGTCGCAAAGTGGGAATTGTTTTGCAACATAGATTCTTAATCACTGAGGCATCTATGATTGAATGCGTCGAAAATTGGTTGAAATTGAAAGTTAACTATACTGCAGACGGCTTATTCTTGTGTATAATTGAAAATAAATTCTAATAACTCTTCTTGAAAAGGGCTGCCAGGAGGAAATTTCCAACCTTGTCCTCAGCCCTCTCCTCCAAAACCACAAATCCCCTCCCCTCCGGTCCTTTTCTTTTACATCCTGTAGAGCTGGGAAATAAAATCCAATCTCTGCACGTCACTCCCTGCATCGTCACCTGTAAAATATATAACTTGCAAATAGTTCCTGTCATAACGCCTGGGAATGGAAGCAGCAGAAGGAACTAGAGGAGGCGGTCGGTTGTGCGAGGTATAATTGCACCGTGGGGTAAGGTGCAAGAATAAAACGTCGGCAAAGGGAGCGTCAGACCTTCCGCAGTCTCTTGCGTGGGCAGCTGCAAATTTGCAGGAGCTGGGGGCACGGCCTAAAATTATTTCCTTTGCTCTGCAACCAAACACAGAGGTGCCTGTGGCCATCACCGAGGCGTCTGCTCTGGGTGCAAATGAAGTAGTCCTCTGCTTGCCCACAGAGGCAACGGAGAGATCATGGCCTCTCTGGCCAAATATTTGACTTTTTTTCTGGCGCGTTTTGCAGCGTTGATGGGATGGTTAATGACGGAGAGGAGGTCAGCTGTAGCTTCCACTTGCGGTCTCTCGTAATTCAAGATCCAAGGGATGTCCTATGGAATTGAAAATTAACAAAATTAAGCCTGATACAGGGGAATTTTATATCCGTAATAAAATTTTAGTAGGGATGCAATCGCCTCGTGAGACCTCCTGTCCCAAGTTGTTATGGAGGCTGAGAGTTTAGCAGATCTCAGGAAGAATTGACTGCTCCGGAGAATGACGTCATCTGGCGTGGTCCGGTGCGGGGGCAGAAATCTTGGAGAACGTGGTTCCTGCGACACTCAAGGGATAGCAATGGGTAATTCAGGCCTTAGTGCGCTATACAGTCTTCTGGGGTGTCTTTCTACGTTGACTAGACCTCTGCTACCCCAGAAGGTGACTCCTCCATCCCCGTCCCACCTGCGTGCATCCTGCCCCTTAGGACTGTAGTGCGACCCCTTGGCTTGCCGTTCCCTCCCCCTCCCCGCAGCCACCTCCGTGGTTGGGCTCCTCGTGCTCTGGAAATTTTGGGGTTTGAGAGAAGAAGATGCACACAAAAGGTCCTGCCTCACCGTTTTATGCAGACCACAGAGGTGAAAATCAAATGGTACCCTGCTTTTTGCAAGCTCGCGGCAGTCTGCTGGGGGGTTATTCTTCGTGGGACGAGAGGTCAATTTTGCTTGCGAAGAGAAGGGGCTTTCTTTTTTCCTTCTTGCAGCTCTGTGCTCTGTGCTCGAGCTATTTTTATTCCTTTGTCCACCCTCGTGATGGGATGAGCAGTCAATAGGGTGCTTTCATGGCCTCATTTCAGAGAGGTCTTTGCAGAAGAAGTTGAAGAGATGGGTTATTATTAAGACCTCGTCATGCTAAAGATGCTTTGAAGCCACTCCTGAACCCGCTTGCCATCTAAGCCTGGACCACCAAAGAAGAGAGGGCAGGGCAATACCCAGGGATGGGGAACAAAAAAAAAAAAAAAAAAAAGCTTTTTAGTGTATTGACTCTTCTTTGGTTGCTTGGGAAAAGGAGGTTGGACTCTCTTCTGTGCTGCCCAGAAAACTTTGGGCAATGCTACCTCCTTTTGGAAGACTATCGTGACTTTTAGAGAGATTTAAAACTGGGTTAACTATGGAGTCCTTCGTCATTACTTAAAGTTATCATCCAAATTTGGCATTTGACATCTTTTGGGAAAGCACCAGCAATGAAATAAAGGAAGCAGCAGACTGAAACCCAACCTGAGCTTAGCGACGTCTTTGCTTGTATCGGAAAAGTTGTACAAAATCAAGTGAATTGATTTTAAATCAATTTATTTAAAATGGTGAAAACTCCTAATACAGACAGAACTAGTTTAACCTTTGCTTAAATTGATTTTGCTTGCAACAGTAAATTACTGAGTGAGACTGAACTGATTTAACGGAGGGTTAAGCCTGTTTAAGTGTATCCGTTTTGGGGGTTTTCATTGGCTTGGAGAACGAGGATGGCCCAGTCACCCGGAGCTCGTGGGGGACTTGGGAGACCTGATTTTTCTTTCTTGCTCTGCCACAGACGTTGGCAAGTCTCCCTCTCTGGGCTTCGGTTTCCTATGTGTGATGGGGGATTGTAAAATTCTCCTGTTCTGTAGGAACGTCGTTGCCTTGGGGCCTTGGTGGTGAGAAGTTGGACACCTTAGGGGTTGTCTGTCCTAAAAAAATAGCTACTACTTTGCTAACTGAAGCTCAAACAATAGTGAAATAGCTACAAATGGTTTTAATTTGAGTTGGTCAGGCTGAGCTAGGGCCTTGTTTTGGTCTGCAGGATGGAAAAACGCGTGTTTTTCTAGCACGAGGTCTAAAACCCAACCGTGCACACTGCCAGCATCCCTCCTCTGTCCATCAAACGCTGTATTTGAGGACACGTTGGAGCATCTCCTCCAGGACAGGGAGGGCTGCACGCTCCGCAGTCCTACATGCGTTTTGTTTTGACGTTCGTCTTTCGGGGCTTGTTCGAAGAGATGGAGGGAGGCTGCTGGGGAAGCACCAGCTT
The DNA here is from genome assembly GCA_000699545.1 of Podiceps cristatus. Taxonomy (NCBI): domain Eukaryota; kingdom Metazoa; phylum Chordata; class Aves; order Podicipediformes; family Podicipedidae; genus Podiceps; species Podiceps cristatus. The sequence goes on along the minus strand of KL271901.1, from coordinate 3,337 downwards.
AGGCTGGCTCCTCCAAGGCTCACTGGTGGAGAGGTTAAGATGTTTTTTCTGTACACTGGAGCAGCTCAGACCTGGGTCTTTGGGAATGGAGGAGCCTCTGTCCACCTGAACAAGTGTTTTTCAGTGGATGGTAAATTCGCCGTGTTGCTTGTCTGGGAGTGATGTGATTTGAATTAATCAAAATGCTCAACCACAGAAGGAAAAAAAAAAATAGGGTCTAGATTGACGGACAAAATGAAGTGGTGATAACTGTGTTTTAATCCAGTAGCTGAGGGCTTAGAGTGGCTGCCTGAGAATCAATCCTTCTTTTTGCCTGGGGAATTTGTACCCACCGCTCGCCGGGAAGCGCTGAAGGACGTTGGCTGGTGCTGGACTGCCCTCCTGCTTGGAGCTTCCTGCTTTGTATACCAATAGGTATTAAATAATTAGGAATCCGAGTGGCTCCCTCGTTCAGAGGTTAGGCTACTCGCTAGGGAAGCTCTGGTCCCTATTCTCATTAAGGTTTAATTATACAAAGTAAAATATCATCAACAGGAGGGAGCGAGCCCCTCTGAATGCTGTATGAGGGGGTGGCTGACAATATGCCGGCGAGCGGGAGATGGACGCGGCCCTGTGGGTGGGGGAAGCTGGACGGCTCCCATCTGGGGCGGAGGGTCTTGGGTGAAGGGTCCTTTACACTTCTCCCCCTTGAAGAGCTGCAGTGCTATAATATAAATTTCAAGGGATAATTAGTAGCTGCCATACAGAAAGCAGCGGGGCACTAACAACTTACGCTCGAGTTTCAGAGCATCTTCTGCCCAGGCCGTGGGGAGGAAGAGTGGTGGTGTCCTTCCTCCTCGGACCTGGCAGAGGGTCTAACACCAGCACAGCCCCTTGCATGGGGGACTTGTCCCTGGGAGGGGGGTTTAGTATAAATTTCAAGGGATAATTAGTAGCTGCCATACAGAAAGCAGCGGGGCACTAACAACTTACGCTCGAGTTTCAGAGCATCTTCTGCCCAGGCCGTGGGGAGGAAGAGTGGTGGTGTCCTTCCTCCTCGGACCTGGCAGAGGGTCTAACACCAGCACAGCCCCTTGCATGGGGGACTTGTCCCTGGGAGGGGGGTTTAGAGGACGGGAGGACTCTGGGAATGGCGTGCCCGTGGATGGCTTCATTTTGAATTGGAGAAATGGTGCTCGGCGAGTGGAAGCGTCTGACCTCCCTGACCGTAGTCACCCCAAACTCTTGTTGCCTACAGCCCTTCTCTCTGCCGGATCTCCGGGTCTTTTACCGCAACAGGAATCTTGATCCTGGTTTTTACCATGTGGAAATCGAGGCAAAGAGCTAGACGGTGATTTTACTGCCAAGATAAAGACAGGTTGCTTAATTTTCCCGCTGCTTCGGTCACCAGATTGCAGGTTTCGTTCCCGGGGCGGCTGTGGACAGAGCGGAGTCAGACGGGCATCGTAGGCTGGTCCTCGCCGGGAGGAAGGGAGGCTTTAATGAGCTCACGTTTTGGAAGTGCTCTCGACTCTTCAGGTGAAAGTTGCTCTCCAGGAGAAGTGTAAAGAGCGCTGATTTGCATTCTTATTGCCAGCAATATCCATAGGGAGAGAATGTCAGAACAGCTGTTATGTCAAATTACCTTCCTCCAGTAACAGGGGATTTTATCTGTCATCTCGTGGAGGGCAGAGGCACTCGCACCCCTTGGGGGAAGCCTGGTTTTGCATATTTTTTGCATCTAGTGCTTTGTGAAATGACTTAGCCTAGCCCGGCGCGGTGCGGGAGAGGCACCGGGCGAGCAGCTGAGCCAGATGGATGGGCGGCAGGTTGAGGGACAGAGCAGGGCAAGGGCCGGGGGCAGCTGCGGGGCTGCTCTTGCCCCATCGTTTGCCCGGGACAGTGCCCAGGTCCCTCCCCGTCCTGGGCTGTTTTAGCAGCCCGGTGTGTCCTGCGTCATCAAGCCTTTATTGCCGGCTTTTGATATAATCGCTTCTTAATTAACTCAAGCGATGGCTTTATTTCTTGGAGCCCGTTTCCAAGGGCTTAATTTTATTTCTACACAAAATTAATATTTTACGTTTTTCTGCTCGGAAGAAGCGCCTGCGTCCACGCAAGGCAGGAAAGGAGGAAGCTGAGCCAGTGCCACTCCTCACACCAAAACGTTTCTGCTGCCGTCTGTGTTTTCCCAACCAGCCGTCAAGCTCCAGGGATCATTTGCAGGGAGGAAAAAATAAAAATAAAAGCAAGCCTGGATCAAGATCATTACAAGGCTCCATCTGGACCAAATTCAGGGTGGGTGATGGCAGCAGGACTTGGCCTTGCTTGGCCTCCTCTGAGCCCATCACAGCCAGGGGACAGGTAGACCAAATACTTCTACATTTAGGCAAGACGCGGGGGCTCGCAAGAGCCTCCAAATGTCCTTTCTGCTTCTTGGCTACTTGTTCAGCGGGAGGGGGGGGATGCTGAGTACGGTTTCGGTGCATCTGGACTCTCTGCGTCCCGTCCGCACGTGCGGGGCTGGCGGTGGGGCAGGGATTGCCCTTTGGTTCCACCCTCCTGCGATGCAGAGCTGCTGCTGCTGCTCTTTCTCCCCACCTTATCCTGCCGCGAGCCCCCAGGCAGCTCGGGCCGGTTTCCTGCACGGGGAACCCATCGTAAAGCTCCAGGCTGGGAACGGAGGTTCAGTCCCAACAGCGACGTGTTGTGCCTCGGTTTCCCCTTCCACAAAGTCGTGCTGGTGCCTCATCTTAAGGTGCTTTGAGACATATTAGGGCCCTTAGGAGAGCAAAGTACTTCTGCTGTGTCCGCGGGGAAGGCTCCAGCTTGCCCGTGGCTTTTGCTCCGACAGCAGCTCGGAGCAGGTCTAAGCCGAGTCGCATCTGACGGGAATCCCTCCCTTCCCCTCCCGCTAATCCCGTGCACGTGGTCCAGCCCTAAGCTGCTCAGTAGCATTAGGTGTCCAAATAAGCTTTGGAGATGGGACAGGGCACCCTAGGGAGAGGGCCACGAATAGAGCTGGGTGTCCCCAACCTGGTGACTCAGCGAGCCCCAAAATAGCCAGGGGCCGGGTCGGACAGGCTGGATGCCCGCAGCCTCCGCGTCAAGCACTTTGGGATTAAATCACCTCCCCCAAGTCCCAGCCTGTGGCTTGGGAGCGGGGGCTCAGTCCCGAAAAGGGCCCTGGGCCCTGCTCCCTGTCGGACAGCACCCACATCCCTGCTGGGGGTACCCCGGGGACGTGGCTGTGCCCTGCGCCCCCGGGTCAGGCGGCGTTAGATGTTACGTGTTCTTAATTGTAGCGGCTGGATCAGACTCTCAAGCTTTGATGAACAGTTCCTTTGCCGTGCTGTCGTTC